>SNQN01003035.1:0-22709 GCA_008642245.1 Bassia scoparia
AACCACCATGCTTTTCACGCATCTGACTATTTAGTCGAAAGCTCTAGGCTATCTTCCATACGCTTTAGAAGAGGTGGCATCATATTCACTGTGTATAAGTACGTCCCGCGCTATATCATTGAAGATGCGTAGGTAAATTTGGCTGGTATTCGAAAGATCAAGGGAGCGGAGAGGGAGGGCGGGAAGCGCTTGTACGTTAAGCAGAGGAGCTTGATGGAGTTTGGCATGGGGTAATGTACTGTTACAGATTTTATAACATGGAAAGTCTGCAGTATGAATTCTCATGGTTGATTCGTCAACATGGATATCATTCTGTCATGTGCGTACACTTTTCTACTGGTAGCTCGGACACTTATTCACATGTTTAGACCTCAAGGATCTGGAAGTACGTAGGACTGGGTTTTGCCGTTATAATTGTTTCTTTTTTCTTTTTGTCTTCTTGTGTTTTGTTCCTAGCTGTTACTATATGGCTTGTTCATGCGTGTGAATTGTATTCTAAGCTGTCATGATCGAATTGGCTGGATCTTATGTTATGGCATCAATACTTCGATTGGAGTATTCGTTTTTGGAACTTTTTTTTATGTGACTTTGGAATCTTCTCTGGTTTTTGGGACATTACAGATTTGGAGCGTGAGATAGCACGGAGTTCGAGGGCCTCTAAGGCTACTGGGTTGGGCTTTTAGTCAGGTTGACCTGACTGTGTTACCACATACGGCATTTTTCTATCTCAAGGGGTTTGGCTTACTGCAGCAGCAGACCCAAGGAACTCAGTGTCTTAAGAGTGGGATGCTTGCAGGGAAGCAGATGGAGCAGCAGCAGCCTATATACCGCCTCGGGGTCGGTCAAGCTGTTAGGCAGTGCAGGAGCCGGAGTAGAAAAGTGAATAGAATATTCCATTTGATGCTCCAGTGAGATTTTGCCTATCTAAGAATGCTACAATAGTTGTTTATAAATATGGAGTAATTAGGATTTCTTGTACAATATTGGAGTAGTTTGACATTCGAAATTACTACTAGAATTATAATATATGCGTTTTTTTGTTGATCTCAGGGTTGAATTCTATGTATGAATTTTTGATAATATCAATGAAGTCATACTTTTTAGTATCAGATGTAAATTGCAATTGATCGTATTTGAACAACTTCTAATATGAGTTAATATATATATATATATAATATATATATATTATATATATAATTATATTAATACTATCCGCAAAATGTAATATTTTTTTTTTAAATTTCAAACAAACCATTTTAAAGCGCTTCACAAGAAACGCTCTGAAATATTGGGAAACTACCACCAAAATTTTGGCGCCAAAAATATACTATTCAACGCCTTATTAGAAGGCGCTTTTAATCTTTAAAGCGGTAACTTAATGAAAGGCGCTTATGCGGAAGCGCTTTTAATTATTTCCCAGCGCCCCAAAAAAAGCGCCTATGAAACGCTTTAATAATGCATTTTCAACGATTTAAACAAGCTTGTTTTTGGGCGTAGTGGTCATTAGATGCATCTTTCCTTTATGCATGTTTGTTCAATTGCATCATTCATATATGTCATGAATTTCATATTCATTTGCAGCATTAGTTCTAATACAATAATTTGTGTGGTATGTGTGAATGTTTGTGATATGACGAGTTTATAATTATGATGAGAATGGATTTTACAAAGAGAAGATTTATATTCGATGGGTTATACTGCGATGAATTATATGATGACTGATATAGTACATGTTATAGTCAGGCTCGAAAAGTTCCCTATGAACTATATGCGAGTTATTCAAAAGATTCTAGCCATTTCGTTTCATATATTGAATATTGCAATGTTGGGCATATATAGTGTCAACAAACTCTTAGAAGAGGTATGATTAACTAGTTATTGACAACTCAACCCAAAGTTTTGAGTATTCAGTGAGTGAATTTTGCTTGTGGTCCAAAAGAACCATGAGCGGATGCCATGTGATCAAGTTTATTACATATTACTAATTCCCTACAGATTGAACAATGATATTATTGATGAATATACTGAGTTGCCATAAATTTATGAATCATATTTGATGCGTCAAATATCTTTAAATGTCCCTCCAGAAGAAGGGCATCACAGTTAATGATCTAAGGAACTTGAAAAAAAATTGTCATTAGAAATCACATGCACGTATATTTTATAAATATGGTGAAATGAAAAGAAGGTAAGCTTCCATTTCACACAACTTGAAGAATCAAGGCTTTATACGGGAAGGATCACCATGAATGAATATTTTTTTTAACTACAAGTGTGAAGTGATCAGCTAACATTGGATTAGCTACTTTGGAAGATCTCAAGCTTAGCACTAATCAGGGGAGAAAATACGGCCGCTGCACTCCTTTTCCCGTTTAACCATGGTTTTGTCCCACAATGGGTTTTCCTGGTTAAGGTTTTTAAACGAGGCAGATTCGAACACGTATTAACAAGGTGTTGTACTCTTTTTCGCTTCACTAAGTTTTGTCCCACAAGTTTTTCTTAGTAAGGTTTTAATGAGGCACACTCTCGACAATGGACATTCAAGGGGAGTGTTATGTAATTATTAAGATATAATTAGTATTGAAATGTCATTATACATTTAGTAATATTCTGGAATTTCTAGATTGTATTAGGTTATTGTTCTCCAAGAAACCCTATTCCCTCATGTTGTATATATATATATATAATATATATATATATATATATATTATATTATATATATATTATAATATTATATATATTATATATATATATCTATAAATATGTATGATTGTATGTATGTATGTATGTTGTATGTATGGTATTCCCCCTCATCTAATAATAACAACCATTATTCTCTCCATATTTCTCTCTTTTTCTCCTTTTTTCTAACAATGAATAATACATATAAAAATAAAATAAAAAAGAAATATCTTATCTTTTTTTTGGTGCTGAAGAGGGCAAAGCCCAGACAAAAGACAAACAACTAGTTCCTAATTATTCTTGGTATTGCATATCCAGCGAAGTCTTCAAGGAGTAGAGTAGCCATTTGATGCGTAGCCTTGTCCCAATAGATCATAGGTTCAGATTGTGCAGTYCCCATATTTGCTAAGAGATCAGCCACGCGATTGCTTTCTCGACACACATGGATTATACTAATGTTATCCCCGAAGTTGCGAATGATTGTTCGACTTTGGTTCACAATGTTGAAACACCCCCCTCCTTGGTATTTATAGTCATTTAGAACTTGAACGCAAGCCTGATTATCTACCTGCACTAGTAGTTTCCTGATTCCKAGTCGTTGAGCCAATTGAAGGCCATGTAAAATAGCCTTCATTTCCGCTTTGTAAGCAGTACAATACCCATAATTAGCGGAAAATGCATGGATAAATTTGCCATTAGCATCTCAGATAATGCCACCTCCACCAGCAGTGCCTATACTATCCTTTGATGCACCATCAGTGTTCAAAGCAAGCCAATTGATAGGTGGTGCCCTCCATTGTATAAATACTTCACGAACAAGTCCACGAATTGGAGCAGTAGCAGGTCCAATCAGGTTAAAAGCTCGTAGGTGTTCCTCGAATTTTAGAAGTAAAAAGGAGAAGACATCAGTGGGGATGTCCTCGGGTTGATTGAAGGTGGCTTTGTTTCTCCACCTCCAAATCCACCAAATAGTGACACCAAAACTGGAAGGCCACTTGGTTTGTTATCGTACATGATCGGCTTTGAGATTCTTTAAGATCCATTGTTYTYAGTCTTCCTTAAAGAAATCCTCACTCCTGGCTATGCCCCCAACTAAGTGCCAAATTGATCTCGAATAAGGGCAGTCTCGCAGTAAATGAAGTAGCGTTTCCTCCTGCCCTCCACAACGGATGCAACGAGGGTCATTCGTTAAGTGGCGTTTAAGTCTGTTAGCATTACATAGCAGTTTGTCATGCATAATCAACCACAAGAGAACACGAATTCTCGGTTGAAGTGGAGCCTTCCATATGATATCCCAACGAGTAGAATCGTGTAAATCCTCCTCTTGACGAATAAATTTGAGAGCATATTTTATTGAAAATCCCCAAGAGTGCATCCTTTCCAGTAGATGAGGTCACCAACTGTATCATCCTCAATCAATTCATGGGAGGCTATGTGTTTGAGTGCTTTGTCAGGGAGAAGGTCCCCAAATACATGCCACTTCCAGCCTATAACGATTTCCCACATGTCCGTTACCATGACCTGAGCTAACTCATCTGGAATATGAACAGTGCAGACCTCCCTTAGAGTGCTGTCAAGGGCCCAGATGTCATCCCAGAATCGGATCGACTGACTATTTCCCAAAGCTTTGGCTACTCCACGCTTTAGAATGGTGGCATTATCCGTGATACCTCTCCGGACATTGGACATATTTGGCTRGGGTTCAAACATTTCAATGTCACAACGACCTTTGCAATATTTCTGTCGTAGAACACGAGCCCACAAGGCATTTGTTTCAGTTAGGACTCTCCAACCTAGCTTTGTAAGGAAAGCTGCATTGGATTGTCTTAAGGAACGAATCCCTATACCACCACTGGAACGGTCCTTCTGTAGGGTATCCCAGGAGATCAAATGAATTTTTTTTGTTTCCTTATCCCCACCCCATATAAATCTTCTGGTTTTTTATTAATCTCATCACAAATCAATCGAGGGATTTTTGCCGTTTGCATCGAATAATACGCAAGGGTATTAAGGGTGGATTTTGCAAGTGTGATCCGTCCAACTAGCGAGAGGTATTTAGTCTTCCATCCCGCAAGTCTTCTATCAACTTTGGCACATAAATGGGCAAAGGTATCATGGGTGACACGACTTGACAAGGTTGGAATTCCGAGGTACATTCCCAAGTTTGCAGTTATACCCATATTCAGAACATTACCCACTGCATATTTTGTAGTTTGGTCTGTATTGTTCGAGAAGTAGATGGTTGACTTAGCATGGCTGATCTTTTGCCCTGAAGCCGAACAAAATCTGTCTAAGCATTGCAAGATAACATTAGCTTGCTCAATTGAGGCCTCAGCGAATAGAATGATGTCATCCGCAAAAAAAAAAAAGGTTGGACAAAAGGGGACCATTTCGACTAGCACGGATTGGTTTCCATTGCTGTTGGATAATTGCTTCTTCAATCACTTGATTGAGCCGTTCCATGCATAAGACAAAGAGATAAGGAGAGAGGGGGTCCCCCTGACGTAAACCTCTAGAGGGCTTGAATGGACGAGTAGCCTCCCATTCCACAGGACTCGCAATTGAGAACTAGTGACACACTCCATTATAACCTCAATCATTTGTTGTGGAAGGTGTAATTCACAGAGGGTTTGTAATACCCCGAATTTTTCTCTATGGCATAATTTTCTTTTTCTTTCCCTTTCTAGTTTTTTTTTTCTATAAGTCTAACTTATTACATGCATGTTATTATTATTATTATTATTATTATTATTATTATTATTATTATTATTATTATTATTATTATTATTATTATTATTATTATTATTATTATTATTATTATTATTATTATTATTATTATTATTATTATTATTATTATTATTACTACTACTACTATTATTCGTATTATTATTACTAGTGTTATTGCCATCTTTTACTATCTGCTATAGTTGTTTTGATTGTTTGGACCAACCTTTTATGTGACAAATTAGTCTAATTAGGAGGTCCAATATTTTGGTGCACTAAACCTAGTAGGCGTGTGATATGAATGTTTCTAAGTGTGTTAGCTTAAGTAGTGTTACTATAATGCTTGAATTGTTTTTTTTTCCTTTTTGCGATTGATTTAAACCCTTGAATACTTGCAAAACTTTTCATTTTTCTTCCCTTCAAAACTCAGCAAAATAACCCCTTTCTCTTCCCTTTGGCCGGTTACAAGTGTGACCCTTGAGTGTTCTTTTTGTTCCTATTAATTCTATGCTTCTTTATGCACTTAAATGATTTTCATTTCTTCTTCTTCTTCTCTCAAAAAAATAGCAAACACAAGCAACACACTCTCTACCTCTCCCTAATCAGTCGTGCCCCCTTTTAAAAAAAAGAAAAAAATTAGTTGGGTAATTTTTGAAGGTTTTATTCAAGTTTGATTCAAGGGTGTATTTTGCAATTCTTGGAATCTTCCTTGGAGGTTTTCTTTGAGATCTTAAGGGTTTTATTTCTGCCTAATTCAAGGTAACTAGCTATTCTTTCACTTTGTTCTTATTTAAACATAGAAAACATGTTAGGTTTAATTAAGTTGGAATTGTTGTTTTATCGGTTTTATGATTGATAAATTATGTTTAATATAATTTCGTGCAAATATTCTTGCTATAATAATTTTCCATGACTTTTTATTATTTAAGGTTAATTTATAATTATTTATTTGGAATTTTCGTAACTTGTAGGGATTTATTTTGATTCTTTTTGCAAAAATCGATTTATTGCAATTTTATGTCGAAAATTCTATTCCACATATTTTCGTGTAAATTAAATTGTTCTAAAAATTTTCCATGACTTGTTATAATATAATATCAATATATAAATTATTTATTTGGAATTTTCGTGACTTACAATAATTTATTCTGAATTTTCCGTAAAAACCGATTTATTTCAATTTTAGGTTAGAAATTCTGTTTTAGGGTATTTCGTGTAGATTAAAATTTGTCTAATAATTTTATATGACTTGTTGTTATATGATATTGATCTAGAAACTGTTATTTGTGATTTTAGTGATTTGTGCAAATTTATATGCAATTTCTTGTATAGTCGAATTAAACTGTTTTTGTGTTAGGAGTAAACTGTAAATTCTATTCTGTGTAAATACGTGCCTATTTTACTGTTGGAATAATTTTATTTAGACCTCAATAAATTCCTTAAGTTGTTGGTATAATTTTTATTTTATGGGTAATTGGTTAAGTTTCTCAAATAAATTGTTTTCTCTAATTTCCTTAAACTGTTTTCTGCAGTTTTTAGATCAATATCATATAACAACAAGTCATATAAAATTATTAGACAAATTTCAATCTACACGAAATACCCTAAAACAGAATTTCTAACCCAAAATTGAAATAAATCGGTTTTTACGGAAAATTCAGAATAAATTATTGTAAGTCACGAAAATTCCAAATAAATAATTTATATATTGATATTATATTATAACAAGTCATGGAAAAGTTTTAGAACAATTTAATTTACACGAAAATATGTGGAAGATTCCAAGAATTGCAAAATTACACCCTTGAATCAAACTTGAATAAAACCTTCAAAAATTACCCAACTAAATTTTTTTCTTTTTTTTTAAAAGGCACGGCTGATTAGGGAGAGGAAGAGAGTGTGTTGCTTGTGTTTGCTATTTTTTTTTTTTGAGAGAAGAAGAAGAGGAAATGAAAATGATTTAAGTGCATAAAGAAGCATAGAATTAATAGGAACTAAAAGAACACTCAAGGGTCACACTTGTAACCGACCAAAGGGTAGAGAAAGGGGTTATTTTGCTGAGTTTTGAAGGGAAGAAAAATGAAAAGTTTTGCAAGTATTCAAGGGTTTAAATCAATCGCAAAAAGGAAAAAAAAAACAATTCAAGCATTATAGTAACACTGCTTAACCTAACACACTTAGAAACATTCATATCACATGCCTACTAGGTTTAGTGCACCAAAATATTGGACCTCCTAATTAGACTAATTTGTCACATAAAAGGTTGGTCCAAACAATCAAAACAACTATAGCAGATAGTAAAAGATGGCAATAACACTAGTAATAATAATACGAATAATAGTAGTAGTAGTAGTAATAATAATAATAATAATAATAATAATAATAATAATAATAATAATAATAATAATAATAATAATAATAATAATAATAATAATAATAATAATAATAATAATAATAATAATAATAATAATAATAATAATAATAATAATAATAATAATAATAATAATAATAATAATAATAATAATAATAATAATAATAATAATAATTATTATAATAATAATAATTGATAATAATAATAATAATAATAATAATAATAATAATAATAATAATAATAATAATAATAATAATAATAATAATAATAATAATAATAATAATAATAATAATAATAATAATAATAATAATAATAATAATAATAATAATAATAATAATAATAATAATAATAATAATAATAATAATAATAATAATAATAATAATAATAATAATAATAACATGCATGTAATAAGTTAGACTTATAGAAAAAAAAAACTAGAAAGGGAAAGAAAAAGAAAATTATGCCATAGAGAAAAATTCGGGGTATTACAATCCTACCCACTTATAAAAGTTTCGTCCTCGAAACTTACAAAGAGAAAGGTAAGAAAACACGAATGAGGACAAAAGACATTATTACGATTACTCGGCTACAAACAACTTGGGATACTTTTGTCGCATAGACTCCTCAGTTTCCCATGTGGCTTCTTCATACTTCTGGCTACGCCACAGCACCTTCACCAAAGGCACTTCCTTTCTTCTCAGGGCACGCACCTGACGATCTAAAATTTTGACTGGCTTTTCCTCAAAAGTCAAATTAGGTTCGATCTCCACAGATTCCACGGTTATAACATGCGAAGGATCGCTCCGATAACGTCGTAACTGGGAGACATGGAACACATTATGAACCTTAGATAGTTCGACCGACAAGGCTAACCTATAAGCCACTTCACCAACCCTCTCAAGAATTTCATAAGGACCCACATACTAAGGGCTGAGCTTGCCCTTCACACCAAACTTCGACACACCCTTCATTGGTGACACCTTCAAAAGCACCTTATCCCCGACACTGAATGCAATAGGTCTCCTACCCAAATCAGCATAAGACTTTTGTCGATCCTAGGCAGCCTTCATCTTTGTTTGAATAACCTTTACCTTCTCCATTGTAGCTTGGATAAGCTCGGGTCCCAACACCAACGTATCACTTATGTTTCTCCAAAAAGTAGGACTACGACATTTCCTGCCATAGAGAGCTTCATAGGGAGCCATCTGGATACTTGAATGGTAGCTGTTGTTGTAAGAGAATTCTACCAAACTTAAGAACTTCACCCATGAGCCTTGAAATTCTAGGGCACAAGCACGAAGCATGTCTTCCAAAGTCTGAATTGTCCTCTCCGTTTGCCCATCAGTTTGACAGGCTTGTCGCGTACCTATCAAAGATACCTATTAAAACTAACCTGCAGCTAGTGGTAACAGGATCGTATCCACGAGGAAACAACAACTACTGATTAATTGAGTAAAAGCATCTAAACTAACAAAAGAAACGTTGGTTTGTGATTAAGATTAACTACGACTAATGACAATGATTAATAGAAGGAATTAAACTATATAATTAAAGAATCTAGAGCTATGGTTCACTATAGCAGTAATTGACAGCAAATTGGCATCAACAATTCATAACATGGCATAATCAAACAGGAACAAAGCTCTCTCGAATCAATTGAACCATAGAACTACTCCTAACCGTATCTCTCGACCTAGGAAAGTCTCATTCTACCTATTGATGTTGATCTTGTTCTAAGTCTCAATCGCTAGATCTAGAGACTTGTGACTAATCAGATTAAGCAATTAAGTCGGGCCCTACGAAATTGATTAACATGAATAACAATCTAATAGGAATTTGATTAAAAGCCAAGCCATGAATTGAATCAACCAATTATAATCAATCATATTGCTATAGATCCCCAATCGCTCTAGAAATTAGACTACTCGCTCATAATTAAACTAAACATGATGATTGTAATTGGGAAAGACATAATCAAAGTAAAGAATAATTAAAAGCAATAATAAAACCTAGAATAATTGAAAGTAATAATCAAGAACCTAAAAATAATTCAAAACAATAATCAAAGCATAAACAATTAAAAGCAATGAGAAAACAAATTAAAGAAGAAAATAATTACCAAAGAATGATTGCAATTGATGAATGAATGAATGATTTCTATTGAAAGTGCAAAAGTTAGGGTTCTTGACAACAATACGTAATTGGGGAATTTTTCTCTCCTTTGAATTAATGATAGAATAAAAGATAATAAAAGAATTAGGATTTCTATCCTCTTAAACATCAGAAATTTCCTAAATTAAACTAAGCTTGCTAAATTACAATCATGCCCTTCATTAAAAGCCAATTTAAAAACCAACTTAAGTGCAGAATCGGGCCTCGATCCGATCGGATCGGATACAGTTTTGGCAGCAGAATTGTCCATCTTCTAGAGGCCATATCTCGAGCTCCGGTGGTCCAAATCACGCATGTGACCTATCAAATCGAAGCTCTCGAAGTCTAGTTTCCAATGCAGCTGGAATCGCACCAATCCGACGAACGAAACATAAGTTATGGTCAAAAGAGTGAGCATGTATCAACTTCTTTGCGTCGCTCCACTCCTAGCTCCTTGCCACTTCTAATAAACTCCGTAGTGCTTGCAAATAAGCCCCGAAATCACTCCAAATAATTGGAAGCAACCTAAAACTTACTCAAACACTAAACAAACAACATTAGTAGCAAAAAGGGCCTTAAGAAGGCCAAAAACCATTCGATATAGCAAGAGAAATGGGAGAAAAACCATATAACAATACAATACATCACAGTTGCGGCATGAAAAGCAGTACTTAGCTTCAACTTTGTACCAAAATCCTTTTGTAATAAGGACCAAAAATGAGATAAGAACCTGGGATCTCGATTCAGACACAATTTCCCTAGGCACACCATGCAGCCTTATGATCTCATTCGAATAGGCCTCCGCCATTTGCTCCATTGACCAAGTCTTCTTCATAGGAATAAATCTGGCAACTTTGGTCAAGCGATCGACTATCACCCATACAACATTCAAGCCACCAGCAGCATTAGGAAATCCCATCACAAAGTCCATGGAAATAAAGTCAAACTTCAATGCTGGAATAGGAAGTGGTTGCAACAAACCACCCGACCTTTGATGCTCAATCTTCACCTTCTGACACACCAAACATTTGGCAACAAACTCAGCAACGTCCTTTTTCATACCAGGCCACCAAAAGCTCAACTTGAGATCTTTGTACATCTTCGAGCCTCCGGGATGCACTGAATAGGGAGTGTTATGAACTTCCTTCATGATCGCATTCTTCAAAAACGGATCATTAGGCACACACCAGCGTCCTTTGAACCTCATAGTCCCACGCTCATCAATACTGAAATTCTCGGCTTGGCCTTAAGCTTTAGCAGCTCGAATCTTCTGGAGCTTAGGATCATTCTGTTGCTTTTCCCTTAACTCAATATAAAGATTGGGCTCAGAACTCATAGCACTTATACGAGCCTTAACCCCACCTAAGGAGACCACTTCAATTTCCATCTTGCGGAACTCCTCACATAAGTCCTTTGAGAGGACCCTCATAAAGTTCAGCAAGTGGTCAGGCTTCCGACTCAAGGCATCAGCAACCTTATTAGCTTTTCCCTCCTTGTATTCCAAGGTCAAATCATAGTCCTTGATAAGCTCGAGCCAGCGCCTCTGACGCATATTCAATTCTGTTTGAGTGAAAATGTACTTGAGACTTTTATGATCGGTGTATAACTTGCATGGCACACCATATAAATAATGTCTCCAAATCTTTAATGCAAACACAACCGCCGCCAACTCAAGATCATGCGTCGGATAGTTCCTCTCATGAACCTTCAATTGCCTTGAAGCATAGGCAATAACCTTACCTAATTGCATCAGGACACAACCCAGACCATTCTTTGAGGCATCACTGTACACCTCATACTCTTCTCCATCTGTTGGTAAGGCTAGGACAGGAGAAGTTGTGAGCTTCTCTTTCAGCAACTGGAAAGCCTTTTCACAATCCTCGGACCATCGGAACTTGCAGTCCTTCTTCATCAAACTTGTTAGAGGTCGGGCAATAATAGAGAAGTTATGCACAAACCTCCGATAGTAACTGGCAAGACCAAGGAAGCTTCGAACTTCAGCTACATTAGAGGGACTTGTCCACTCAAGAACGGCCTTGATCTTTGTTGGATCAACCTTCACTCCTTCTTTGTTGATAACATGGCCTAGAAATGCCACTTCCTTAAGCCAGAATTCACACTTTGAGAACTTTGCAAACCATTTGTCTCCTGAGGATGTCCAACACCATTCCTAGATGTTTAGCATGCTCTTCTCCATCCTTCGAGAACACCAAGATGTCATCAATGAAGACAACTACACACTCGTCCAACAACTCATGGAAGGACCTATTCATCTGATCCATGAACACCGCAGGGGCATTCGTAAGACCAAAAGGCATGACTACAAATTCGAAATGCCCATATCTAGTCCGGAACGCCGTCTTTTGGATATCATCTTCCTTCACAGGGATCTGATGATAACCAGACCTGAGATTGATCTTAGAGAAAACACCTTCCTTCACAGGGATCTGATGATAACCAGACCTGAGATGGAAATTGAAGTGGTCTCCTTCGGTGGGGTTAAGGCTCGTATAAGTGCTATGAGTTCTGAGCCCGATCTTTATATTGAGTTAAGGGAAAAGCAACAGAATGATCCTAAGCTCCAAAAGATTCGAGCTGCTAAAGCTCAAGGCCGAGCCGAGAATTTCAGTATTGATGAGCGTGGGACTATGAGGTTCAACGGACGCTGGTGTGTGCCTAATGATCCGTTTTTGAAGAATGCGATCATGAAGGATTTTCATAACACTCCATATTCAGTGCATCCCGGAGGCTCAAAGATGTACAAAGATCTCAAGTTGAGCTTTTGGTGGCCTGGTATGAAAAAGGACGTTGCTGAGTTTGTTGCCAAATGTTTGGTGTGTCAGAAGGTGAAGATTGAGCATCAAAGGCCGGGTGGTTTGTTGCAACCACTTCCTATTCCAGCATGGAAGTTTGACTCTGTTTCCATGGACTTTGTGATGGGATTTCCTAATGCTGCTGGTGGCTTGAATGCTGTATGGGTGATAGTCGATCGCTTGACCAAAGTTGCCCGATTTATTCCTATGAAGAAGACTTGGTCAATGGAGCAAATGGCGGAGGCCTATTCGAATGAGATCATAAGGCTACATGGTGTGCCTAGGGAAATTGTGTCTGATCGAGATCCCAGGTTCTTATCTCATTTTTGGTCCTCATTACAAAAGGCTTTTGGTACAACGTTGAAGCTATGTACTACTTTTCATGCCGCAACTGATGGGCAAACGGAGAGGCCAATTTAGACTTTGGATGACATGCTTCGTGCTTGTGCCCTAGAATTTCAAGGCTCATGGGTGCAGTCCTTAAGTTTGGTAGAATTCTCTTACAACAACAGCTACCATTCAAGTATCCAGATGGCTCCCTATGAAGCTCTCTATGGCAGGAAATGTCGTAGTCTTACTTTTTGGAGCGACATAAGTGATACGTTGGTGTTGGGACCCGAGCTTATCCAAGCTACAATGGAGAAGGTAAAGGTTATTCAAGCAAAGATGAAGGCTGCCTAGGATCGACAAAAGTCTTATGTTGATTTAGGTAGGAGACCTATTGTATTCAGTGTGGGGGATAAGGTGCTTTTGAAGGTGTCACCCATGAAGGGTGTGTCGAGGTTTGGTGTGAAGGGCAAGCTCATCCCTAAGTATGTGGGTCCTTATGAAATTCTTGAGAGGGTTGGTGAAGTGGCTTATAAGTTAGCCTTGCCGGTCGAACTATCTAAGGTTCATAATGTGTTCCATGTCTCCCAGTTACGGCGTTATCGGAGCGATCCTTCGCATGTTATAACCGTGGAATCTGTGGAGATCGAACCTAATTTGACTTTTGAGGAAAAGCCAGTCAAAATTTTAGATCGTCAGGTGCGTGCCCTGAGAAGAAAGGAAGTGCCTTTGGTGAAGGTGCTGTGGCGTAGCCAGAAGTATGAAGAAGCCACATGGGAAACTGAGGAGTCTATGCGACAAAAGTATCCCGAGTTGTTTGTAGCCGAGTAATCGTAATAATGTCTTTTGTCCTCATTCGTGTTTTCTTGCCTTTCTCTTTGTAAGTTTCGAGGACGAAACTTTTATAAGTGGGTAGGATTGTAATACCCCGAATTTTTCTCTATGGCATAATTTTCTTTTTCTTTCCCTTTCTAGTTTTTTTTTCTATAAGTCTAACTTATTACATGCATGTTGTTGTTGTTGTTATTATTATTATTATTATTATTATTATTATTATTATTATTATTATTATTATTATTATTATTATTATTATTATTATTATTATTATTATTACTACTACTACTACTACTACTACTACTACTATTATTCGTATTATTATCACTAGTGTTATTGCCATCTTTTACTATCTGCTATAGTTGTTTTGATTGTTTGGACCAACCTTTTATGTGACAAATTAGTCTAATTAGGAGGTCCAATATTTTGGTGCACTAAACCTAGTAGGCGTGTGATATGAATGTTTCTAAGTGTGTTAGCTTAAGTAGTGTTACTATAATGCTTGAATTGTTTTTTTTTTCCTTTTTGCGATTGATTTAAACCCTTGAATACTTGCAAAACTTTTCATTTTTCTTCCCTTCAAAACTCAGCAAAATAACCCTTTCACTTCCCTTTGGCCGGTTCCAAGTGTGACCCTTGAGTGTTCTTTTTGTTCCTATTAATTTTATGCTTCTTTATGCACTTAAACCATTTTCATTTCCTCTTCTTCTTCTCTCAAAAAAAAAATAGCAAACACAAGCAACACACTCTCTTCCTCTCCCTAAWCAGCCGTGCCTTTWAAAAAAAAAAGAAAAAAATTTAGTTGGGTAATTTTTGAAGGTTTTATTCWAGTCTGATTCAAGGGTGTAATTTTGCAATTCTTGGAATCTTCCTTGGAGGTTTTTCTTTGAGATCTTAAGGGTTTTATTTCTGCCTAATTCAGGGTAACTAGCTATTCTTTCACTTTGTTCTTATTTAAACATAGAAAACATGTTAGGTTTAATTAAGTTGGATTGTTGTTTTATCGGTTTTATGATTGATAAATTATGTTATAATTTCGTGCAAATATTCTTGCTATAAAAAATTTTCCATGACTTTATTATTTAAGGTTAATTATAATTATTATTTGGAATTTTCGTAACTTGTAGGGATTTATTTTGATTCTTTTTGCAAAAATCGATTTATTGCAATTTTATGTCGAAAATTCTATTCCACATATTTTCGTGTAAATTAAATGTTCTAAAAATTTTCCATGACTTTTTATAATATAATATCAATATATAAATTATTTTTTTGGAATTTTCGTGATTACAATAATTTATTCTGAATTTTCCGTAAAAACTTATTTATTTCAATTTAGGTTAGAAATTCTGTTTTAGGGTATTTCGTGTAGATTAAATTTGTCTAATAATTTATATGACTTGTGTTATATGATATTGATCTGAGAAACTGTTATTTTTATTTTAGTGATTTGTGCAAATTTATATGCAATTCTTGTATAGTAAATTAAACTGTTTTTGTGTTGATAAACTGTAAATTCTTCTGTGTAAATACGTGCCTATTTACTGTTGGAATAATTTTATTTAGACCTCAAATAAATTCCTTAAGTTGTGTATAATTTTTATTTATGGGTAATTGGTTAAGTTTCTCAAATAATTGTTTCTCTAATTTCTTAAACTGTTTTCTGCAGTTTTTTTTTATTCTGAAATTTATTAATTAAATTATTTGTCACGTTTTTCTGGCTCTAAAATGGGTTAAAAACAGTAAGGATTGGTCCAAAAATAATTGGGTAATTTTTGGCTAATTTAATTAATTAAATGGAATTTTCTACCAATTAATCTTTTATTCGGTTTTAACAACTTAAAATTCTGAATTATTTTTTTGTTCTAAAATAAATATCTCTGTATTTCCATTACTAATGTGTTTAAAATCCTTTTTGTATTGGTCTAAATTAATTTGGTTATTAAATAAGTCTTTTGGAATTTCTAAGTATTAACCTATTTAATCAATTGAGACTTTGAACTTTCTGTTTTTGTTTTGTTTAAGCAGCACGAAATGAGATGATTTAGGGTTAAAAACTACTTTTAACATTCTTCTAAGTTTAATAATTAGGTTGGAGTTATTTGGTAATTTTTAGAATTAATTTCGGTTTGGTTATTCAATTTATTAAATTATTAGCAATTGGTAATAATTTAGTGTAATTATAAAAAGTCCTAAATAATTTATAAAGTAATACTTTTATTTATTATTTATTATTTTATTGATGAGTTTTGGCTTAATTTTGGTGAATTAATATTTAATAATGGTTTAACTAGGTTCCTTTGACAAGTATTTTTAGTTGGTGTCACTGGGTTTAAACCAATTTTTTTTGTATAACTTACTATTTTGGTCTCATACTTAATTATTTGATTAGAATATAATTTATTTTGTTTTCTATGTATATTTTGATTTAAATTACTTTCTCAATTGTTTGCCTAAATCTTGAATAGTGAACTTTGATCTTTAAAACTTGATTTTGACTGGCTTATGAATTGGTTTGACTTTAAGTTGGTTTTAATCACTTTGTGGAGTTATGGAACTTGTTTTGGAAATGGTCATGTGTGCTTTGGTTTCTTAAGGGTAAGTCCATAGTGGTGCCTTGAAATTGGATTGATTGGTTTGTTTTGTTGATAATTGGAAATCGTTGGGTAAGTCCATAGTGGTTCCTTCGATTGGACAACACTCTATAGTAGACTGGATGGGGTTAGTTCGTTCTCGTTCCGAGCTGCGTGTTCGGATAAGGAGAGAGTTTGGCCATTCTCAGACCGGGTATAACTTGGTGGTTGACCCGTGGTGCGTCCTGACTATTCTAGCCTTAGTGAGCTGCGATTGTTCACTGCGTCTGTTCCATTTAACTTGAAAATTTATGTTAACTTGTTGATCTTACAGCTCATCCTGTTTTGGATTAATTGGTTTACTCTTTTGGTTTTAATTCACTTGGTTTGTTTTCTATTTTGACTATAATATTATTGAAGTTTGGATCTTCGAATGATTTTTTTTTATTCAAGCCTTGCATTTATTCTTGTTTACGTTGAACATGTGTGTTAAGGATGTCTAGTTACTGCACTAAGTGGCAAATTTTTGTGGTTTTAGATGATGCAGGTGAGGAGTGATTGGTTTGGAGCTGCTGGGAAAGAGGTTACTGAGAGACTTTAGGATTACCCCCTTTAATAATTCGTAACTTTGTGTAGACGTTTTGAATTGCTTTAAGTTATTGGGAGATGTTTGCTCCTTGGATTTGAATGTAATAACTTATTTAAGTTTGTTTTGATGTTTTAATTTTTCCGCATCTTTTGAGACCTACTTAGTGTATTGTTCCGCCAATGCACCTAGAATAAGATGGGTCGTTTCAGGGTTTCACGTAAAAAATCCCACTTAAGGCCGGCCGTAAGCTTTTCGAAAATAATCTTTAGGGCCATGATGCCTTTGCCTCCTCTCTTCATTTTCATTGAGTGAATAACTTTTTGCACAATAACAATATTATCACAAATTTGGCGGCCAGGAACAAAACTGGTTTGTGTATTGGAAGTAATAAAAGGCATCACAGGTTTAAGTCGATCAACAATTACTTTTGTGATGATTTTATAAGCAACATTGCATAAGCCAATAGGACGAAATTGAGAGGGATAAACAGRATTTTCTACCTTAGGAATGAGGCAGAGGTAAGTTTCATTCAACATGGGAGGAAGTCCCTTCCCTTCAAGGGCTGCAAGCACCATGGTATGTACGTTACTGGAGACAAGATCCCAATGTTTTTGGAAGAAGAGTGCTTGGAAGCCATCAGGCCCTGGYGCCTTAAGTGATCCCATGTCTTTGATAACCCGATCAATATCACTCTTTGTATAAGGTCTTGTAAGCATGTTCCATTGTTCAGTGGGGAATTTAGGGCAAATATTGATAGGAAGTGTAGAATTATAAGGTGCCCCATCATCAGTAAATAAATCGGCAAAGAAATTCACCACCATTTGTTGTACACTAATTTTGTCCTCAATTCAATTATCATCCAAGTCTTTCAAAGCCGTGATTTTATTTTGCCATCTCCTCGAAATTGTGCTCAAATGAAAAAAGGTAGTGTTACGATCACCATCAGTTAGCCAGTCTATCCTGGCTTTTTGATACCAATGCAACTCTTCCTGGGCTAGAATCTCATCAAGTTCTTTGCGTAACTTGGACTCTAGCTTCTGAAGGCTGGAATTCCTCTGTTGGGAGAGACTTTTTTGTATGCCCTCAATACGTGCCATGAGTTGTCTTTTCTTCATGAAAATGTTATGGAATACAGATTTATTCCATTCTTACAAGTCCCCTGAAAGAGACTCTAACATGGGCACTAGGGGTTTTGATTTTGACCACTTAGAATGTAGGAAGTCAGTAAAGTTTTCATGTGTGAGCCATGCCGCGTGAAAGCGAAAAGGTTTATTCAGGCTATTTAATGGTGCAAAGCCATTTGGACTTATCAAGATTGGACTATGATCACTCTGAAGTGCTAGTAGATGCTTCACTTTCGCATTATCAAATCCCAGGCCCCATTGGATTGCACAAGGCTCTGTCGAGGCGAGCACTTTGTCGAGTTTCAGTAGATTTCCCTCATGCCCAAGTCTGTGAGTTGCCTGAGAATTCAACCTCAAGGAGTTGCATGCAGTCTATCCAGTCATTGAATCGTGCATTTCGTCGGGTAGTGTCTGCGTTGGTGATATTTCTTTCCCARTCAAAGCGTGTTTCATTAAAATCACCAGCCAAAAGCCATGGTTTGTCATGTRTCTTTGCAAACTCTTCAAGCTCTTTCCATAACTCCTGTCGTTTCGTAAGGTTTRGGCTTGCATAAATCGCTGTAAAGTACCATGGGATTTCCCCAACATGGGAAACCTCAATGGAAAGATATTGTTGTGTTTTGCCCAGGAGATGGACCTATACAAATTGTGTTTGCCAATATAGYCAGATTCCTCCTGAAATCCATTAGCATCCACTCTATGTTGTCCATCATAATTGAGTTCCTTAGCAATGTTATCAGCCTGGGTGCCACCCATGTGTGTTTCAACCAAAGCAAGGACCATTGGTTTGTGCATACGGACAATTTCTTTAAGTACTGAGACAAATTCTTTACTTCCTGCACCTTGGACGTTCCAAACCAGGTAAGTTATTGGGGAAAGGTTGGTATGAAAATTTTGGTTGTTATTATTCATAGGATAGTTTGGATGAGAGGAATTGTAAGCATCTTTGAGCAAGTTAAGAATTCATTGATCCTCATTAGGAATCTTGAGTGTGAGGATTAGTTCGGGCATCGATGGTGTTGGAATCCTCCATGTGTGAAATTCCAATTCCAATCTGGGCATCAGGGGGTCTACCACCCCCATATATGGGTGCTCCATCGGATTCCCAATGCATAGTATCTTTTCCGGGGTGATGTTCAAGATCTGAGCCATGGTGGTTGTCTGGGGTGGTGAGTCCATGTGTGGTCACAGTGGGATTAATTGGGATGTGGGGGAATAGTTTAGCTTTTTGTGGGCAGAGTATTAGTTTCCGGGGTTATGGCAATCGAAGGCTRTAAACTTTGGCTTGGGGGGGCTTTTTGGTGGTCTGAATTAGGAGCAATATTGAAAGCAAGGGGAACGACTTCAGAGGAAGGTGAAGGATTTGGTATTGGGTTCTTTCGAGCCCATTGTTTGGGTTTTGTTTTATTTTTGGATAGCGTATCACGAAGGGCAGTCTTGCCAATATCAAAAGGGTTCTCAGCATTTAAATTTGGTAAAGATTGTGATTTCTCTCCCAAGTCAATGGTTTCTAAAGTTGCTGAGTTGGTAGTCGTATTAATCGGGGTGGTTGGAGTATTCCTAGGAGGGAGATTATTTTCCTTGATTGTTTCTCCAAATATCGACTCTTGATGTTTTTCCAAAATTTAAAACCTAGATCCTCCCGCCTTTTTCTGAGTAGGGTTAGGAGGTGGTTGATTGYCGCCGACTTGGCCAAAAATGGTGGAGGTTGACCCCTGTCGGGGTGGTTTCCGTCGAGAAGTTGGCCTTTTGACATGCATCCATTCCCCATAGTTTTCAGTGATGAGCTCCGTTGGTTGTTATGGTTTAGATATTTGTTGTTCCTGGACAGATTGTTCGTTCAAGGTGAGTTGTTCATCAGTTGCTTGAGCACATGAGCAATTCGAGTTTTTGTATCCGATTTTCCCACATTTMAAACATATCATCTTTAACCCCTCGTATTGGATTTGCCATACCTTTCCTCGTAACCAAAATTTGGCCAGTAAAGGTTTAGTGAGGTCCACTTCAACACTGAGTCGAGNATTTAAATTTGGTAAAGATTGTGATTTCTCTCCCAAGTCAATGGTTTCTAAAGTTGCTGAGTTGGTAGTCGTATTAATCGGGGTGGTTGGAGTATTCCTAGGAGGGAGATTATTTTCCTTGATTGTTTCTCCAAATATCGACTCTTGATGTTTTTCCAAAATTTAAAACCTAGATCCTCCCGCCTTTTTCTGAGTAGGGTTAGGAGGTGGTTGATTGYCGCCGACTTGGCCAAAAATGGTGGAGGTTGACCCCTGTCGGGGTGGTTTCCGTCGAGAAGTTGGCCTTTTGACATGCATCCATTCCCCATAGTTTTCAGTGATGAGCTCCGTTGGTTGTTATGGTTTAGATATTTGTTGTTCCTGGACAGATTGTTCGTTCAAGGTGAGTTGTTCATCAGTTGCTTGAGCACATGAGCAATTCGAGTTTTTGTATCCGATTTTCCCACATTTMAAACATATCATCTTTAACCCCTCGTATTGGATTTGCCATACCTTTCCTCGTAACCAAAATTTGGCCAGTAAAGGTTTAGTGAGGTCCACTTCAACACTGAGTCGAGTAAATTGCCCCCTTTCTGCATTGGCAGTAGTTTAGTCTATTCAAATTACTTTGCCAATTTTGTTCCCAATTTTTTTCAAGAATTCCTCATCAAAATATTCGACTGAAAGATGAGGAATTCGAACCCAAGTAGTGAGGTATCGCATTGGTGCATCATCAGGTATGAAGTTGGGAATCCATCGCCTTATTGTAAGGTAGCTATCTCCTAAAAGCCACAGCCCCTGAGTCATGACATAGTTATAATCATCAACAGAGGATAGTCGTGCAATAAAGTAGTCATGGCCAAAATCTGTGAGTGAAAGATCCCCCTTTAGTTGCCATCTACTTTTCAATCTTTTCATGAGGGACATATAACCTATTTTGGTATCAAACATTTTGACGATGAGTGCATTTTTCCAAGGTTTGCGGATTCGTTTTTTTCTTCCTTTGATAGCAAGATAGCAGGGCAATTAYCCCCTATCAATTCATCATCTGGTACCTCATCATCGTCTGAGAGATCATCATCTTCGTTCATCATCTATGGTATGAGGTGTCAGAGTCCTCCCAGAAGAGACCAGATCCTTGATAGACACTGTTGGGTGAGGTAGAGGTTGAAATAAAGGTGGCACTAGGATGTCAGCCATCACTCCAGGGGTGGGGTTGGGAATGTGTACTCCCAAATCTTCTGGTTCATCATTATTAAAAATATAATTTGTTATTTTGCGCTTGGACTTTTTGGTAGAACGAAGCAGTTGATCTGCTTCTTCAATGGTGGGAAGGAGGGAGGAGGGAGCCAGGGAAGAACTAGAGAGAGACATGATATTACGAAGTTTTCACTTAAAGAAATATCTTATCTAACCCAAAAACAAAACAACAGTTAAATATATCTTATCTATGCTATATTATAAAGTAAAAAAAAGGCAAGTTTGGTCGATAACTTTTGTGTGGACCTTTTTGCCCTCAAACAAACTCTAAATTAAATTACATAACAAAAAGATAAAATAAAAAATATTTACTTACCTTAAGAAAAATTTATTGGATTAAGATATTGATAATCTATCAATAACCACCTAATATATCTATACGATATGAAGTARTATATTTTATATCATTATATTCCTAGGATAAAAATATCATTATATTTCTAGGATATCATTATGTTAAATTCAAGCGACAATAAAAAAAATTGATCAATAGATTTGCTGATCAACTTAAAGAGGCGAGTTACGCATCATCACCAATTTCGGCGTGGGAGAAAATAAAGGAGATTAGAGTAACAAAACATCCCTACAAGATTAACTTTTTCTTTTCAACTAAAGTAAGAATATATGGTTTTACGTTTGTGTCATTTGAAAATATAACATCCAATCAGTTGGATGATACATACGGTATGCTACATAACTCTATTTTTATATTATTTTAATTTTTATCTAATTTTTTTTTCTCAATGTATCAATATTTGTGAAAATACTATTATCTTTTAAAACATATACTATTGCGCAAGTAAACAAATTTTTGCCCCTTATCATATTAATCGAAACGGTAAAGACTCAAATAAGCTTATGAATTGGAACTCAATGATATAGAGTATGTATTTTTTTAAATAAGAACAACAACTTTATTATCAGTCAATTTTTAAATATTACAAATTTGTATCTATAATTAGCATCTTAAAATGTTTTTTTTTGTAAAATTAAAAAATAAATAAATATAAAAAGGAAGAAAACATCAAGTGCTCTATGGCAGGATAGATATTCTTGAGATAAATTAATTCAGGAAAATGTCATTATTATCTTGCAAGTTGCAAAGTAAAAGAATAATGGAGAGGTAAGTTGTTTTACTTCTATACTTTTCAACCATAATATATTATCTTATGCATAATTATTTGTATAATCTTCTTAATAATAATACTAATAAAGCAAAACATTGAGATGATTTCATCAATGCTTACGTACGGCCTCTCAT
>SNQN01003035.1:24710-57410 GCA_008642245.1 Bassia scoparia
AATCATTGACAAGACATTAATCTCACGGTTAAAGCTCTTAATTCTCTCTTAATTACCAGTTTACTCCCTCTTAGACTTATACTTACTTAAGCATCAGAGGAGAGATAATCCTATAAGGATTATTCTCCTTTATTTTTGCAGGTGATCTCCTACGTCTACGAGGATCAACCTAAGCAGCAGCGCGGATTCGCTTCCTTACTCCACACTTCTACAAATTTCACTGTTTGAGAGCTAAGGGCTACAACAGTTGTCATTAATGTTTATGTGGGCCGACCTCTCATTTAAAAAACAAATCTGCCAAAAGCACCGATGATATCATAATTCTAATAAAAATTACTCCGTATATTATATTAAAATTATTTATTATCCCATATTTATCAAAAAAATAGTAAATTAAATAAAAAAATGATACTATATATAGAGTAACACAATTATATTATATCTTATTATTAATAAAAGATTAAATAATAAAAAATACTAAATAACAACTATATCCTAAATATTATATCACTAATAATTAAAAAATATATATTAAAATAAGAATAATAACTATCATATCTTATTATTAATACGGAGTACAAGATTGGAGAAATAAAAACTACAAGATAACAACTACTATATTTTAAAAATTATATCAATTAGTAAAAATATATTTAATGTAGTCGTGTATTGCACGAGAAATTAATCTAGTAATAATAATAAAAAGAGATAATGAAGGAAATTAAAAAAAGAAAAAAAAAGAAAAAAACATGCATGTAAATTATCAGCACGCACGCGTGAAGGGGAGGGGGTTCAGTTTATTTCAATTTAAACGTACAAATTCTTAGTTCGATTCAATTAAAAAAATAATTCAGTTCGGTTCAGTTTTGTTGATGTAAAAACAGTTCAATTTGGTTCAGTTACATTTTATTTCAGTTTTAACCAATCAATTCAACAGTTTAAATAGTTCGAACCACAACCTTTTTACACTTATCAACCATTTTTTCAGTTTTGAATCAGTTAATTCCAGTTTGAAACATATTTCATATCAGTTCGGAGTAAGATTGTCTYAATTTATAYGTGTCTACAAATTTGTTAATTTTTGTACCGAGCTTACGAACGAAGGGTGTTTGGTTCATTTGCACGACGACTAACAAATTTTTACCGATTGATGTCTTGGATCGGACACTGTGTCGGTTAAACCATGAAATAAACTGTTCGATTAGTTGTATATGGTATTAGTTGAACTTGTTGTTTAGATATGTCATTTATGTGTTTGAATTTAAATAACTTTATTTTTTCCTTAACTAATTAGCTCTAATTATTATTATTATTATTATTCAATTTTGGATTCAATTTAATCCGTTTCCATTAAAAGCAGTTTGATTCCAGTTTGATTCAGTTCAGTTTATTGATCAACTTTTCAGTTATTTAGCACTTTAGTTTCGGTTTGTTTTATTTCGATTACAGTTCAGTTTTAGTTTTTTTTTTCAATTTATTACAATTTTGGTTAACATTTTTTCAGTTGATTTCAGTTATTAATTGGTAACAATTCAATTTAATTGAGTTGAATTTTCAGTTATTTCAATTTAACCAATCTCTATTATATAAGGGAAGGGGGGAGGAAGATGGTGTCCCCCTCTTAAATGACCTTTATAACCTTAATGAATTTTAAATTTTTTTGAATTGAAGTGCCTAAACTACCCTTTTACTTATTATGAGATTTAAAATCGAAATTTCATTTATTATGTGACTTAATTAGTACAAAAGCTAAATCAATGAACATTAGTCCAGATTGAATTGAAAAACATATGGTATAATATTGAATTTCATGTTACATTTATTTACAAACTAATTACAATTTAGATAAATTGTATTGCTAATTAGTTATAAACATTTTAATTTAATACATTCTATATAATCATTTTTAATGAAATATTACAATTTTTATACGTCTAAGCACGCATCGCGTGCACATAAAAACTAGTGGTTAATTAACCAAACTGATAGCTGTAAGTACGTAACATGCAATCCTGGGGTGTAGGGAAGGCTTAGTCTTTCTCTTAGAAAGTCATCGTTGCCACGTTTAATTATTGGGTCCAAAATATTTCATTACTCAAGGAAGTGACAGATCCAAACCCCTTTCTCTCTCCTCTCCTTGTAGAGGTGGTCCCACTCGACGGACGGCGTCTCTGTGTCTTATCTCTCTGCTATTGTTGCGTTGCTACTGTTGTTGTGTGGTTGCTCGATCTTAATACTATATTATTGTTAGGGTTTCGGTTTTTTAAGGTATTCTTCTTCTGTCCTCTTCTTCCCCCAATTTTGTGTTGAATTCTTTATCTATTTATAATTTTGTTCAAATTTTCAGTTTTTTTTGTTTCAATTATTTTGCTAGAGTTTTGTGTGAATTTTGTTGGAATTATTTATGAGTTTTTGTCTAAAATTATTTAGCTAGAGTTTTGTTGGAATTATTTATGAGTTTTGTTTCGATTTTTCTATTGTTTGGGAGGTTGTATATTGTTGTTGTATATTTTTGGGGCACTTTTGGGGCTGAATTTGACGACCAACAATGAAATATAATTATTAAATTACAACAAAGCATAACACACTTTGAAATCAAGTAACCGTAYTGCTACAAAAACACTGATTCTAAGTGTGAAAGACAAAGGAAAGTGGAAGCGAAGAACATACTCCCCCGGTTTTAGATAAGTATCAACTTATTTTATTTTGGATGGAAATATTAACTGCTTTTGTAAATCACTGTGTAAAGGTTTTCAAGCACCTTTTCCATATCGCATCTGTTCATCGAATAAATGGAATTTTATATATTTTTTAAAAACTAATTAAATGAAAATAGTATGGAAGTGCCATGCGTCAGCAATGTATGTAAAAACCCTATGTAAAAACCCTGTTATTAAATATAGTAATCGATAGATGAGTTGAAGAAACAACGAAAATGAAGAGCAAAAATGCTATGCTGAGTTAATGCACTTTCTGCCCACTAGTTTAGACATTGTATGCATCACTTCCCGTCTTCCCTTAAAAAGGTGCTGATGTATTGCCATTAGGTCACTAATCGAGTAATCGTGGAGGAATTCTGTCAAGTTRGTGACACTAGATTTGTGTAAATCTAAGCATAATTGGTGCTGTCAAAATGTTGTTTTACAGGTAGGTGAGTGGATTGGCTAAAGTTTGTGTGTGGCTATATACTTGCCACTGTCCACTTACATTTATGCCAGACAATAAACTCGAAATCTAAACTGTTATGTGTCTTGTATTGATGTGGAATCCTTTGCTTGGGGAATGTATAATAGAGTTGTATGACCAATTAGTACTGACACAGTTTCAACCACAACATTATTCCAATAACTTTTAGCTTTGCCTGTTGACTGGCCATTACAATTTTCAGTTTGAATAATTTGAGTATTCATAAAATTTGCCTGACCCATATTTTATTGTAGGTTGGATGACTTGGATTCTACAGTGTCACAGTCTCCTCATTCCTTAGTAGTGAGGAAATGCGGATTTGGTATTGAGGAACGTAATAGTGCTAATACTAATAATGCAATTTATACCCAATCGAAATCTTTTAAGAAAGGAGTGATGAAAGGTTCTGAAGGGCTTCGTTCCATTGGTAGATCACTTCGATTTGGGGTTTCTCGAGCAGTGTTTCCGGAGGATCTGAAAGTTTCTGAGAAAAAAATCTTGGATCCACAGGACAAATTTCTACAATTTTGGAACAAGCTTTTTGTGGTATCATGTATTTTGTCTGTTTTCGTTGATCCCTTTTTCTTGTACCTTCCTATTATCAATCCAAATGTGAACTGCCTGGGTATAGACCAAAAGTTGGCAATTGTAGCGACTACTGTTCGGACAATAATAGACATATTTTACCTCATCCGCATGGCTCTCCAATTTCGAACTGCATTCATTGCTCCTTCATCTCGAGTTTTTGGACGTGGTGAACTTGTCATTGATCCTGTTCAGATAGCAAAGCGGTATCTGCTGGGCTATTTTATTATTGATTTCCTTGCTGTGCTGCCTTTACCACAGGTTTGGTCTATCTTCTATATTTTAATTTATGTGGCACTATGTTTCCTGCAGCTGTTTAATTATTATACCTATTTTCTTGATGCTTCTTTCACCATCTTATTACTATTTGCAACAAGATGTCTTACCTGGTTCCATTGTGTTTTTGTTTTTGTTTTTTTTTTTCTGCTCTGAGATTTTATATACTAAAGGTTATGAAGAATCTTATTATCGTAATTCTTTTATCTTATGTATAGTAATTGGGTGGGTTTATATACTAAAATAACACTCAATTTTTTTAAATTTCAAGTGCTAAACAGTTCAAATGACTTAACAGGCCAGAAGAACGAAGGAAATCTTGAACTTTAGATGTGGTATAATTGCTAATTGTAATGCTTTATGTATGCTTAAAAACGTGTGATAAATTGATAATTAAAAACAAGTAGAACTGTTGAACTCCTAAACTAGGAGCAATTAATATCTATCCTGGAAGCCAATAAAAGAGTCATAATTSCAATGGAAAATATGCCTTGTTTCATTATTGTATTTGGTCATGGTGTACTTTAAAATTGCTGCGGAAGCATTGGCTTGGATTTTGGGAAGTTTCCTTTGGTATGCTCCTACTTTGGAGAATTCCCAATGGTAGATTCAACTTGTTAAAATTCTCTTTGCTGGACCTCAACTTTTATAACTTAACCAAATATAGGACTAATGAGATATTAAATTTAGGCAAAATTGGCCCAAGAGCACAAACTTGGGGACGAGGTGTACAAAACAGCACCAACTTGATCGGGTGTACATAACAACGCTAATTTGAAGCTCGAGTGTCCACTAATGACTAATTTGAATGCATATCATAAATGACATATTTTGCAAGTAATTGAACTTCAAGGTGGTGCCCACTAATGTGTAGTTTTGTGCACCACGCACACCAAGTTGGTGTTGTTGTGATCAAATTTGCATTAAATTTTTATCTTCGTAGCAAATAAATTGCTTTATTTTGGTTTTGGGGTCCATTTCAGCCCGCAAGGGTAATTTTGGGGAAAAAAACGTAAAAAAAAAAACACCCGTTTTGCATATTGAAAATGGATTAATCTAAATTATATGGGTCAAAGACAAAGAGGCAAAACACCTATAAATGACCCGATTTAAACGAATAAAATCATCTTAATTTTAAAATACTTCTTCTGTATCAAATTAATTGGAACAAAACAAATTTCACGCATTTCAAGGTTGAGTTTTACAATGTAAATGAACAAATTAGTCAAAATAGTTTTAACACAATTAAGTTATAATCTCTTTCTTTATTGTGTTATAATTATTTTGAATAATATGATCGTTTATATTGTTAAATTCCAACCTCGAAATGCGTAAGATTTGGTTTGTTGCAATTAAGTTGATACGGAGAAAGTATTTTTTTWAAAAATTTAGGGATAAATACCTAGTTATARGGACATTTTAAAAATAAATACCTTTATTCGATTTTATTTTACTTAAATGCCTACATTTTCCAATTCTTTTGTGAATCAGTACTTACTTAACTAACGGATTTTTATCCCAAAGTTAACTGTCTCGTTCATGAGCTATTACCTTTTTACCCCTCATATGTTTTCATCCCTTCAAACCTATCTCCTCCTTTCCGCTCTTTCCCGATAATGCTCTTTCATCCCCTTTCTTCTCCATTTCTTCCCTTCATCATTTTCAATATCTTCATTTGCTCATTATCAACATCAACATTGTCGTCTTCGGTCTCATKAATTATGAATATCATAGACCCAACAAGACTAATTAATCCGCTTTAGCCAAGCTCAATCGCCCATCACAATCTTCCTTCGCCGTAACCATTGATGGAGTGAAGCGTCGAGATCATGAAAAATTGGTGAAACCCTAGGAAATTGGGGCATCGTCGTCTTGGATCTCTTTTTATTTCTAGTTCCAATTTCTTTTTTAAGGTTTGAAATTCGTTTTTCTTTTTTTTTTTTTTGGATTCAGATTATTTTGGTGGTCTAAATCAATTTTGCAGTGTTTAATTGTTTTGGTTTCTGAAGCTGAATTTGTGGTTCAATTTATTTTTTGGATTTTTTACTTGAAATTAGTGGAATGTTATTTAGTTAGTAGCGGCTGAGATGGTGTTGGTGGTTATGTTTGTGAAGGCCCATTTTTGAATTTTGTTTTTTTGGGCAATTTCTTGGTGGTTTCCAGGGTGGTTCGGCAGCAGTGGCAGTTTCGTGGTGGTGATGGCGCATGGAGGGGCAGCAATTGGTGGAAGAGAAAAAAAATGGAGGGGCCCACAATATTTAACATGAATACTAACCGTAATTGSAAGTTTCTGTTAGTAGGATTGATTCACGAAAGAATTGGAAAATCTAGGTATATAAGTAAAAGATTATTGAATGTAGGTATTTATTTTAAAAATGTCCCTAAAACTAGGTATTTACCTTCCAAATTTCCTAATTTTTTAAACCAGAAGCATGGTTAATGTTATTATTAAGAACTAATAAAAAATAGAGGCCTATGTTTGATTAAATTATTAAAATTTAGGTCTACCAATGGGAACAAAAAAAAGGTTGAATCTACCATTGACAATCTCAAGAATAGGAGCCTACCAATGGGAATTACCCATGGACCTTTTGCATTCTAGGAACTTTGATAATAAGAAATGTGTCTAAGTTTATCTAAGTAATCTAACAGCATTTACTGTGAGATTGATCTGAGAGAGAACAAACTTTAATTTCTAAAGTGATGCTAAGTATTTACTATTTTAATTTCTGGTGATTTTGATTCTTTTCATGTAAATTGATTTTGTATTTGCTTCCCTCATTTATTTGTGAGGATTTTTCTCATATTTTGTATTACTTTTCACTTAAGCAACTGTGTTCAATTGGACAATTACTTGCAGTATGGACGTATGGTCTTTGCATTGTGTTTTGCTTTACAATCGATTGACAATGGCTTAAGAAAAATAATTTTATGAAGTCCATTGAATTTCATTAAGTCGTATCTTACCAACAACTAAGCATATTCTGACACATTCTCTCTGTAACTACCTTTTTTTTATTATTATTATTATTTTTTTTTTTTTTAATTCCTTCTGCAGATTGTTATTTGGAGGTACCTACAGAGGCTGAATGGTTCTGATGTGTATGCAACCAAACAGGCCCTACTTTTCATAGTCTTGATTCAATATATCCCTAGATTTATCAGGATCATCCCCCTCTTCTCAGAATTAAAAAGGACATCAGGGGTCTTTGCTGAAACTGCATGGGCCGGTGCAGCATACTATCTGCTTCTCTACATGCTCTGTAGCCATGTGAGTAATTGCCTAACTCCCAAATACTATTGCCATGATTGTAATTACATGCTTTGTTATTGATCTTGAACGTTCTCTCACTATGTTAAGAGGGGATATGTTATAATTGGTATTAAAGCACCTCATTTRACATGGTGAGAGAAAGTTTCCCTCTACACATTGGGGGAGGGGGAGGTTGTCGATCATTCAAGTTTGTACGTTTCTTGATGGCTTGGGTGGGATGGAGACTTAGGTTGGTCCTTGTAGTGTTGACACATTCCAATGCTTGATGTAATTTTTTACTTATGTGGTGAAGCACGGCGAATCTTTTGGACAAGTTTAATCTTTTTAATTTAAGGGTAGAACTGTAGGAGAGATGTAAATCAATCAAAGACTTAGTCCCATAAGGGTAGGAGAGATGTGGATAGGAAAAATAATTGGGTCCATCTGATAAGAGAGAGGTAGAGGGRAATTGACAAAAAAGAAGCTTAACATCTAATTCCAAATATTTTTGTAGGGAAGGTGTAACATCTAATAAAAAAAGAGATGAAGTATAATAGATTTTATTTTAACATACTAAGTGAGGTTAGCTCTTATATTTGAATGCATTGCTGCAGATTGTTGGGGCTTTATGGTATCTTCTTGGCATGGAGAGGAATGATACTTGTTGGCAAAAAGCTTGTAACAAGGAGGGAAGTTGCACTAGAAATTTTTTGTATTGTGATGATCAACAAGCACAAGGCTATGCTAAGTGGACCAATATGAGTTCTTCAGTTCTCGATACCACTTGCTCTGGAAGTGATGATAATGATAATTTCGATTTTGGAATATTTAAACAGGCTTTGGAGTCCAGCATTTTCTCATCAAGTAGCTTTGTATCTAAGTATTGTTACTGCTTATGGTGGGGGCTTCAAAATTTAAGGTAAATTTGTGTTGAGATTGAAATATGGCTTTTTTTGAAATCTGTAATAACTTCCATGCTCATATATTGCTACTATTACCATTGTTGGTGGATATGTTAAAATGTTATCATTTTTGTGTATTYGTGGTTGATAAAACCTAGGCAAGTTTTTTTTGGTTAGTTTCCCTTCACTTATGAGTAAATGTGATGGATATATGTAATATTTTCTGATCTATATACACACACACACACACACACACACATACACCGAGATTTGAGTCAACCACATATAGTACCAAGCATAACGTTAACAATCAAAGACCCTAGATCTTAGTTTTAAAAAGCGCAAGGCGCGCGCCTTTTGTAGGCGAGGCGCACCTAATATATTAGATTTTTTTTGTTTTCATGGTGCTAAAATTTCAGTGAAAAAGCTTCTTATATACAAAAAAATTGATTGAAACTTAAAAAATAAAACCTTTGGTAGTCGTTGTAGACCGTTAATATTATAAAAACAATGGAAACACATCAATTAATAACTTAGGTCTATGCTACTTGCAAAAACCGCAAAGGCGTGCCTCACCTAAGAAGTTTTAAGGCGCACGCCTCTGTGAGCCTCTTGTAGGTGGGCACGCCTTGCATGTAAAAAGCCCATTCTCTCGAGACGCCCTTTTTAAAACCAAGACCTAGATAGAGCATCAGCCACCAAATATTATCAGCTCCACTCTTATATTTAATCTCATTGTCAAACCYCATTAATTTGGATAACCAAAACTGCTGAGGGTTAATATCTGTTGACAACAGCCACTTGAGTGGGGTCATATCTTYTGGCCACAAAGGTAGTGCTCCCACTTTTGTACACAAGCAATTCCTTCTCCTACCATCTTGGTCTTAGAGTTTTGCTAAGATAGGCTACCCTCCTCTCTGCACCAATCCCACCAATCTTAGCATGTGTCTCAATATTAAACTGTTGAGTAAAGTTAGGAACTCCAAGCTGAGGTGAGTGACAGGCTTGTCGCGTACCTATCAAAAGTACCTATCGGATCTAACTATGCAGCTAGTGGTAACTGAATCGTATCCACGAAGAAGCAACAATCATCAATTAATTGAATCAAAGCATCTTAACTAGCAAGAGAATCTTTGGTTTGTGTTGTATCAAACTAAGTCTAATAAGAACGACGAATAATGGAGATTAAACTATATGACTAACGAATTTAGGGCTATGTATAGCAGTAAATTAGCTAACAATTCGGTATCAACAATTCATAACAAGGCACAATCAAAATAGGGTCAAAGTTCTTACGAATCAATTGAACCATAGAACTACTCCTAACCGTTTCTCTCGACTTAGGATAGTCTCGTTCTACCTATTGACGTTGATCTTGTGCTAAGTCTCAATCGCTAGATCTAGAGACTCGTGACTAATCAAATTAAGCAATTAAGTCGGGCCCTACGAAATTGATTAACATAAAGAACAATCTAATAGGAAATTGATTAATTGCCAAGTYAAGAATCGAATCRAGCCAAATACATGCCMATCATATTGCTATAGATCCCCAATCGCCCTAGAAATTGAACTASTCACTCATATTGAAATTAAACATGATAATGACGATTGGGGAAAACATAATTAAAAGCATAAACAAATTTAAAACAATAAGARAAAAGGTTAAAGGATAAATAATTACCAAAAGTGCAAAGAGAATTGATGAACGATCGATCTTTATTGAATTCCAATGTTGAATGATAAAAGCTAAGGTTCTTGATAATACGTAATTGAGTTTTTGAAATAATCTAATAATGATAAAAGATAGTTTACAAAATTAGGATTTCTCCCCTTAAATATCCCTTCAATTCAGAAAATAAAAGCTCCCCCATATTACAATTGTGCCCCTCATTAAATGGCTTTGGACGAAAATAGAAAAATCGAATTCGGTTCYGACTGAACCGACCGGTTAAGGCTCGATTTCCTTTTTCCTCTTTTTGGCTTCGCTTCCTGCCACGTGCTACTCCCTTATGACTCCGTGATGCCTCAAATGAGTCCAAAATGTATTCGAATCAACCGCAACCTGAAACTCAACAACGATATTAGTAGCAAAAATGGCCGTTTAAGGCCCATAACCACAATGAAAAGACAAGGGAAAACACTATATAAACAATACACATCGGTGAGGTGAGCTAAGAGCTGCTTTAAGGGCATCAAATGCACATTGAGCTTCAGAATTCCAATGAAACTTTCCTTTCTCCGTTAGTCGGGTTAAGGGTTTAGTGGTTTACTAAGAATAGCATAGTGCTTACAAACTTTCTATAATAGCCGACCAATCCCCAAACTACACCCCACCCCTGTTCCCGGGATGAAATGRCCCAAGTACTCAAACCTAGATGCTGCAAAGGAACACTTACTGGCCTTAGCATTCTGCATCATCTGAAAGACATCTTCTAAGTGACAAATATGCTCCTCCAAGCTAGGATTGTACACTTAAATGTCATCAAAGTAGACTAGAACACACTTCTCAAAAAGTGGTTTAAAGATGGTGTCCATCCAACTTTGAAACGAAGCCGGTGCATTAGTTAAGCCAAATGACATGACCAAGAACTCATAGTGCTAATTATGAGTCATGAAAGTTGTTTTATACACATCTTCTTCATGGACTCTCAAATGCAAGCCTTCTCCTAAAGACAAAAGCTCCAGCTAACTCATTTAGAACAAGAATAGGAAATTCATCCTTAATTGTGCTCTTATTCAATTCCCTATAATCCACATAGAGCCTCCATGTTCATCATTCTTTCCCACCAACACCAACGGTGATGCAAAAGGGGTGTTGTCCTCTATTATGCCTTATTTGAGCATTTCATTTACGTTCCTTCAATGATATCCCTTTGCTTCAAAGGATGTCCGWAAGGTCTCACATTTACGGGATTAGCTCCATAAGGGTTCTTCAAAGATGGAATGGTACTTCTTGAGCACTTCAGTAACGGAAGGATACCCATATCTTCAGCAATAAAGATTTCGCCTTAAAGCTGATGATACCCATATCGCGTTGAATGAAATATAGTTGACTAGCCATATCTTCAGCAATAAAGATTTTGCACACAAATGATTGTTAGCTCTCGCAGGCTTAGGTGTAATACCATGCAACCCATAAGACTTCCATTTGTAATTGAACTCAATAAATAGGTTCTTGAAATCCCGCTTGATTGTACCARTAAGCCACATGATTCCCAAGATCATGTCACAACCCCCTAATGGAATCAAAATAACATCAAATAAGCTCAGTGTTTAGCCTTTTCCAAAAAAATCCTTTTCCAAGAAAACTAGTTTCCATCACCATCTTCCTGGCTAGGGCAAGATCCACAAAATATGGGTGCTGCCTAAATCAATTATGATGTGTAATGGTGTTCCCTTAGCTAGTGTTGTGATCCTCATGGTTTGATATGCTTACCACTTAAGGCATTTGTTGAAATACACGGTTCAACTTCATGTAATACAAACTCAGGACTAGGTGACCCTTCCTCCTCAGTCTCTTCATCCTCTGCACTAGGGACCTCAACACTAAAGAGTTGTATCTTTTTAAATTGACAAACATGATCCCTGTCATCATGTTTGTCAACCCTATGACAGGGATCATGTTTGTGAGATGTGGAAGCAACAAAAGAGTTTGAAAGAAGAACTAGCCTTTGATATCGTGACGGGAAGGAAGGTGGGTGTTTGAAAGAAGAATTGGTGTTGATTATARGTGTAGGAAGAAGACTAGAAGAATTATTTCTCATAACTTGGGAATCAGGTTTTAGGGAGGCTTGCAAAAATTCTCTTAGAGTTTGAAATCTCTAACAAAGGTTGAGTGAAGGATGAAGGCCCCCGTTGAAACTATCCAAAAAGTAAGAATTTGGAACTAATTGATTCTGTTGCAACATTTACGGACCTTAAATGCTCAAACTCATCTGCTTAACTCTCAGGTTGTTGCAATTTATTAAATCTTTCAACAACATTAAATCCCACTTCATCTTTAAATATAGCYGACACATCCATCACAAAATTAGACGAGTCTACATTATTTCTCACAACCATGTCACTAGACATCCAGTTTTCAGCCTTATCAATCATGTTCAAGCAAGCTAAATCAACTTTCTGATCATCCAAAACTTTGCATAAGCTAAAATATTTGTTACACTTCTTAATCCACATTCTCACATATGTGCCATCGAATTTAGGAAACTAAGTTTAGGTACATACCCATGAATTCGATTGTGGCCTCTTTCATCAGACTCCATTGAAGGTGATCTGTTGTTGTGAGAAGAATCCTTCTGGGYTGAAATTTGATAAGCTAAATCAGTCAATCTTGGGTCCTTCTCAACACAGTTTGGTGAAATTCCATGTTTGAATGACGCCGACGTTCCAACCTTTCCTCCTAAGAACTTCAGGTGCTTTTCCATGTAGGATACCCTTTCATGTAGCCGCAAGAAGAATTCCTCGAACAGTTTGTGTAACAATTTTAGGTCAACAATGGCATAAAGTAAGAAGAATTGGTGTAATTTGTTGTTTAAGAATTTTGTCAAACARTTTGTGTGTGAAAAAAGGATAAGAAAGAAGATAAATGATATTTGGCATGAAATTCAGCAGAGCCTCTCTGATACCAATGTAATAGGAGGCAACCTCCATGAGAGAAGAGAGAAGAAATATAGAGGGAGAAGTAGAAGATAGTAGTATTATTCATGAATGAAAGCAGAGTATGTACATCAGAAAAATGCTTATATACAAGTGAAAGCTAGAGTTAGTTATAATTAACTGAATATAACAAACTAGCTTACTAGTTGTGGCACGTGCCATAACACACACTCACACTTATTGTGTCACAATTTTGACTCAAARTATCTCTAATTGTGTAATTGTAAAATTTTAAGAATTATATTTTTGAAAAGTATATAATGAGACGAATCCTACAAGATGCCAAATAACTATATTCTCCTTTATGTGTAAATAGGTATTGATGGTAAAATGGAGTGTATAMAATAGGTGGTTAAATAAAATAGAACACACTAGGAGGCCGTTTGGTTCACCTCAAATTCAAAAGGAATTTGTATTTCCTAGGATGTATGAAATTGGCTAGTTGTTTCAATCAATCAATCAATCATAGCCTTAATCCCATATGTGGGGTCGGCTAACATGAACCAAATGTGATTATTCCGGGAGGTCATCCACATAAATTTTCCTCCTCCACTCCCTCCGATCGAGAGCCTCACTCTCTTGCAAATCCAACTGTTTCAGATCTTTTCTAACTCCTTCCCACCAAGTCATTTTTTGTCTTCCTCTACCTCGTTTAAAATCCCCTTGATCCCACTCTTCCACTCTTCGCACTCGTGCCCCCTGAGTTCCGTCTTACATGCCCAAGACCAACGCAAGCGGTTTCCCTAACTGCTTGCAATTCCTGCAACAAAAGCAATCTTTCTAGGCAGTATTAACTTCATTTCTTATCCGATTCGCTCAAGTGCTCCCCCGACATCCCCCCACCCTTACCCATCCCCCCCCGCATCTCGGTGACCCCAACCTATTTAACATCTCTTTCTTGGAGGCCAACATTCCCGTATCGATAAAGCAAGAACTGGTCTTATAGCGTAAATTTTCCCTCAGCTAAAGGGATGCTTCGTCGCATAACACTCCTTACCGCTCTCTCTCCATTTCCCACGCCTCTTAATCATGAGCCACATCTTGTCAATCCCACCCCATCTTCTGGATGATTGCACCCCACAGATACTTCAAAGCCAACCACCTCCATGGTCAGTCCTTCCCGGTCCACACCCTCACCACTGCCATCATTGGTCCCCACTTGAGACCTCAAATCGACATTCAAATATCAGTCTTACTGCCGACCTAGCTTAAATCCGAGATTCAACCTGTTCTCCATTGCTTCCAACTGGCATACAAACACCAGTTTCCTGAGTTTCCATCCACCAATTACTCTATATCAGCGCATAATTACCCTGCAATATAACATATATGCCATGGTACTCCTCTTAGGAATGGCTCTTTCACTTTCGTCTAGTACAACATGACATCAAATAAGGACAAAGTGCTCATGCCACAAGCCATTGATGCAACAATCGTTAAGGAAGTCCTTTGTCAACTCCAATCACAAGTCCTAACATTTCCTGTGCACACACGCCCCTGACTACATTTCCTTAGACTAGGTGTAACTTGGATACCTCTCGAATATACCTTCTTTCACACATTGCTCACTACACACGCACAAAGAGTACATACTCTGGTTACTTTCATAAGCCTTTCAGATCGATAAAAGATCATGAAGAGGCCTCCCTTCATCTCCTCGCCCGTTTGAAAAACTTCCTAATCATTTGTCTAAACAAATGAATTGCCTCTATTGTGGCATCGCCGCTCAGGAGCATAATAAAACATACCTGGTTTCGGAATTATGCCTAAGTGCATTGCCCCTGTGAACAACGTTTGTTCTTTACACCCGGCTTCCCACAACTTCATATGACTAAGCTATCCCATCACAGTGGATCTAATACCACCTATCCGACAGTTACACCGCAATCTAGCTCATTGCACATCACTTGTCTTCACACTTGGAACCAAGTGCTCTTCGCAATCCTTGAGGATCTCGAGAGTCTTCCATATCTTGTTAACAAATCCATAACCAAATCAATACAATCCTACCTAGGACACACTCCCCACCATCAACGGTATCCATCAAGCCCCACTGCTTCTTCGAGTTTCATCTTCTCAATCGCAACCTCTACCGCTCATAGCTCTTTGACTCGTGTCGACAACACCAACACTAGTTCCGATTTCCCTCATAGCGTCAACACCACATATCCCTGTAACACCCCATTCGACCCACTAAATAATTCATGAAATACTCCACACCTTTTTCGTGATGTCCTCCCATCCCTTGCAGGACCCCAAAACCTGGTTTATCTCTCTCTGCACAACCCGACCATGCAATAGCCTTTTTCTAGCCTCTTGTCTCGGCTTGCCACCTCTATACAACCTCCTTTTCTCCCTCCCTCTTGCTGAGCCCTCTGCCATATACCTCTTCGAAGCCTTTCTGTTCAGCGCAGCCCAGCTAACACCGCCTTGCTTACCTTCTAGCGTGCTCTTATACCGCAAAAGGTTTCATCGGTCCTAGCTTTCCCCCAAGAGCTAGATACATTCTCTTTTGTGTTTGATTGCACGCTTCACCTCTCATTCCACCAAGAATACCCTATGTACATAGTTCTTCCCCTGTGATTCCCCTAACCCTTTGGCCACTCTTTAGGAACAGCTCTTCATTTTTGACCAAGGATGCATCTGATCTACCTCTCACCATTAAGCCAGCCCTCGTAGGATCATTTTTCGTGAGAAACTTTAGCATTTGCATCCTTTAAGGTCACCATCTTACCCTTCTGCCCCTTGGGCTACAGCTTTCTTTCAAGCCTTCATTTCACAAATCGGTAGCTCATCACCAAAAGTCTTTGTTGTGCATGGTATCAACACTCTCTCCAGGATACATACGACTAAGTATGCAAGAAGTTCATCCGCCCTCCTTGTTAGCGAAGTCTATCTTGAGTTGCATTTGCACCACTCCGAAAAGTTATCAAGTGAGAATTGCGCTTCTTAAACCAAGTATTAGCCAAAAATAAATCATAAGATTGAGCAAAATCCAAAATGGCCTCTCCGTGGGCATCTCGYTGCCCATACCCRRAACCTCCATGGACACTCTCRAAGCCATCACGCTTTACCCCAACATGCCCATTCAGATCGCCACCAATGTAAAATTGGCTAGTTGTTTGGTATGCAAAAAATAAGGTGAACAATGGGAATTACGATTTCCTGTAAAATGGAAATTCCTATGAAGTGTAGGAAATTAATCACCAACCCTCCCCTTAGTGATTAGAAATTCATGTGTCAATTAGAAATTCCTATGCTCAACCAAACACCGAACGTAATTTCCTAGGAAATCAACAAGGGAATTTATTTACCATGAACTAAGAATTCCTATGGGAATTAAATTCCAATGGTAACCAAACGAGCTCTAGATAGTAGAAATTGGCAATATGGCTGTCTATCCTTTTGGACAATCTCATATTTGTCATTTTCTCTTGAAGCATGTTAAAATAAAGGGAATTTCCAAGCTGTACCACTGTATATTTGTAGTTTCTAGTTGATACCATCATTTAAGAATTAATTCAAATGGTACCATTAAATTGATGTGCTACTTTATCTGATAAACTAAGTTAGTGTTTGCTAGTTAAACGTTAACTATGGTTAGTTAAATTGACTTTTTGGTATTTTGACCCCATTTAAAACTGTAAACCCAATTAATTACCCCCACCCACCCTCATTCTTATTGTCTTCTCAACTTCCTCTCAATTAAATCCAATTAATTACCATTCAACTTCTCCTTCATCAAGTATCTTCGTTGCTCTGGTTTATGCGTGCCTTTTTTCAATTCTTCATCTTTCTGCAAGATTCATCTTCTTCCTCAGGCACTTGCAATCTGTAGTTGGTCACTTATGAAGGGGCAGGCAAGCAATTGCTAGTGATAACATCCAGAAAATTAATCTTGCAGGTGGTTTAATTCAACTGATCATTAACTTGTGCTTCATATCATGCTGCATAAATTCAGAACTGAATTTGAAAAACAAGGATACCAAAAATTGATGGAAACCTTATTTTATTGCATAATTGAGAGAAAAGTACAAGATGCAGGGTAAGAGTTACAGCAAAACAATCAACTTAGTCAATACCCTGCAATGCAATTACAGCAAAGTATATGACTAATAACTTAAGTTTACAATTTTACAACTTGTAGTTCGTCAGCAAAGTCTACAATTTTAGCAAAGTAATTACAGCAAAGTATATGACTAATAAGTAATAACTTGAGCAAAACAATCAACTTAGTCAATACCCTGCAATTACATCAGTCAATACTACCTGTACATGAATTGATTGAAACTACCACATAACAATCACTTCACGCTGACAAAAAACAGAAGCAAATGCATCAATTCGAATTTCTATGAACTTGGCCGGAACACATTTGGGGCAAGCAACTATTCTACACCAATTCCCTTGGACAAATCGACCTCCACATTGAGAGTGAGCACTGGAGGAGGAACGATTGGAATCCATGTCTGCAATTACAGCAAAGCTGAGCAAGGTGTTAATGGAAGATAAGGTTGAACGAGTGAATGGTGATGGTGAAATGTGGGATTTCGATTTAATAGGGAGAATGAAGGAGGATATTTGTTTTAAATAGCTAGCCCTGGTTAAGGTATCATTAGGTTGATTCTAACTTAGTTTATCAGATAAATTAGCACATTAATTTAATGGTACCATTTGAATTAATTCTTAAATGATGGTATCAAATGGAAACTGCAAATACACAATGGTATAGCTTGGAAATTCTTTAAAATAAATCAAAAAAAATATTTATAGGCTTTATCCATGCACTGAGAAGTTGCTTAGAAAAATGCATGAATTAAATTTCACTTAAACGAGGTAGAGGGAGACCAAAAATGACTGAAAATGACTTGATGGGAAGGAGTTAGAAAGGATTTGAAGCACGTGGATTTTCAAGAGAATGAGGCCCCTGATCGTAAGGGGTGGAGAAGGAAAATCTATATGGATGACGTCCTGGAATAATTACTTTTGGATGTTAGCGGACCCCACTTATGGGGCTAAGGCTATGGTTGATTGATTGATTGATTGATTGATTGATTGATAAAGCTCAATTGTGTCAATAAATTGCTAATTTGCTAGAATAGATGCTTAGCTGAAATATCAACAAGGCTTGATTTTGTTTCAGCCTTCTTCTTTTTTTATCTGTTCATTATGTTTGAATACTGTTTATGTGATATTTCCATCAAAGTTCATGCAAAGAATATCTGTCATACTTTATTACAGTTGAAGCAGCTTCAAAATTGATAACCAGAAACCATCTTAATTTGATTAAATTTGAAGCAAGGTTCAGATTTGTTTTCCAACTTGACTAGCTCATCATAGAAGAATTAAAGAACCATTTACTTACTCTATTGCTATTTCCTTTTTTCATTTTGTTCCAGTACACTGGGTCAGGGACTTGAAACCAGCACTTACACGGGCGAGGTCCTGTTTTCCATTGCTTTGGCCATATTTGGGCTTATTCTCTTTGCACTTTTGATTGGTAATATGCAGGTAATATGCAGGTAATATGCAGGTATATACATATTACCTTTCATTTACTATTTATAATTCACTACATGTTAAATTCACTCTTGTAATGCCTTAGCTTCAATGTTTATAGTCTGTCTTATTATTTCTGGTTATATATTTGAAAAAAAATAAAATTAGTTACCTTAATTTAAGCCATTTACTTTGTGCTTAAATATTACATGTACAAATGGTACTATAGTTTCAAATGAGACAGTCAATTAATTTGCCAAACATGTGTAAGCTCATATTGTTGTATATATGTAGTTACACTAGAGGAATACAATGTGATAATCCCGAAAAGATAGGTTAATGTGTTTTCGATCTTAATTTGTTCTTTATCATAAAAAATGGTGGTTAAAGAGTTTTAAACTCTTATACATGTGACATTTAAACTTACTCTTTAATTTAGAATTTACAATGATCGCAGACTTAAAAGAAATTAAGCCAAATCTAAACTAAGCCACACCATATACAAGTAGTAAGAAATAAACAGCAATTATACATACACTAATAATATGTATTATCGTAATGTAAACAATTAATCAATAATCACAAGCAAGTTCAAATAATAATCAATTGATAAATGAAAAGAACAATAATTTGGAACATATTGTAAAAGAAGAACTCATTAATTTGTTGTGCTCAAGAATTTCGTGCAGAACTCGGCTTGGACCCCACAAATCGTTGTCACTCTTGTTCTACCTTAAGTTCTAGACTAAGCTTCCCTCCCATGGCTATCTCCTTTTCCAAATTGCCCCAATCACAAACTCAGTCAAAGTTTTGCTCAATCTAGAATTTTCGGGTATAATTGTGCATGTGTTTATGAGAGAATAGTTGGGGGTTTTATATAGTGAAAACACCTGAAGCTTCCCTCCCYTGGCTATCTCCTCTTCCAAATTGCCCCAATCACGAACTCAGTCAAACTCTTGTTCAATCTATAATTTTCGGATATAATTGTGCGTGTGTTTATGAGAGAATAATTGGGGGTTTTATATAGTAAAAATACCCTATATTTTCTAGAATTGAAGAGATAGATCTGTAAAAATAAGATAAGAGTTTATCTTATTTTATCGCTTTAATTGAGAAAGATTATCTTAGTTGTCGKGGATGAATTTTGGATAATAGGCTTTTGGTTTTTTTTCAGGTCATGCTTCCTCTTATCTTTTTCTTTTTTGTTTCCTTTGGAACTCAAATTCGAGTTTCTTTATTTCCTTCGTACTATTTTCCTCTTTGTTCCTCATTTATTCCTTCGTACTAGTTTCTTTTTTATTCCTCATTTGTTCTCTCTTTAAGTATCTTGGGTCAATCATCCAAAAGAATGGGGATATTGACCAAGATGTGGTTCATAGGATTAAGTCAGGGTGGGTTAAATGGAGAGCGGCTACAGGAGTGTTATGCGATCGARGCATCCCTTTAAAGCYGAAGGGAAAATTTTACARGACTGCTATAAGACCAGTTTTGCTTTATGGTAYGGAATGTTGGGCCTCCAAGAAAGAGCATTTTCAAAAGGTTGGGGTCACCGAGATGCGGATGTTAAGATGGATGTGCGGGAACACTCTACGAGATCGAATAAGAAATGAAGTTATCCGCCAGAAAGTTGGTGTTGCAGATATTGCAAGCAAGTTAAGGGAAAACCGCTTGCGTTGGTTTGGGCATGTAAGACGGAGACCTCAGGTGGCACCGGTGCGAAGAGTGGAAGAGTGGGATCAAGGGAATTTTAAACGAGGTAGAGGGAGACCAAAAATGACTTGGTGGGAAGGAGTTAGAAAAGATCTGAAGCAGTTGGATTTGCAAGAGAGTGAGGCTCTCGATCGGAGGGAGTGGAGGAGGAAAATTTATGTGGATGACCTCCCGGAATAATCACATTTGGTTCATGTTAGCCGACCCCACATATGGGATTAAGGCTATGATTGATTGATTGATTGATTTGTTCTCTCTTTATTTGCCAATTAAGACCACTTCAATTTCTGTTTTCTTTTTTCCTCTAAAAAACAAACATATTATTAAGTATCAATTAATATGAAAATAGCTATAAGATAATATAATGAATAAAATAAAATGTAAAATAATAAAAGTAACTTATTTCATAAAATAAGTATTATATGGCAGCTATAAAATTAATATTTAAGACTAAAAATATGGAAGAACATTCACTTATCACACTTTTAAAGCATTAACACTAACTTTTGCTGCAAAAAGCAAGTAGATCAATAAGTAAATAGCAATGGTAGATATGTGGGTAAATTTTGCGCCATTAAAAGTGTAAATTGCTGCAAAAATGCTGAATTTTGTGAAAATGTTGTTTTGATTATACTACATGTGCAAGCTTAGCATGATGGCCAAGCCTTACTAGAACCAACATCATATTTATTATATGCTTTTGATGCAGACTTATCTTCAATCTCTTACCATTCGACTTGAGGAGATGAGGGTTAAAAGGCGTGATTCAGAGCAGTGGATGCATCATCGTTTGCTGCCTCAAGAATTAAGGGAACGTGTTAGACGTTATGATCAATACAAATGGYTGGAAACACGTGGAGTTGATGAAGATAGCTTGGTTAGGAGTCTACCGAAGGATCTTAGGAGGGACATAAAACGCCATCTCTGTCTTGCGTTAGTGAGGAGGGTAATAAATTTAACTTTTTTTCTCTTTTCCTATGCTTGTTTTGTTTCTTATCAAGATTAACTCGTTAACGTATGATTAATCTGCTGCTCTCCTTGATCTCCGAAACATTAGTGTCTACTTCCTTTTTTTTTTTTTTTTTTTTTCCTATAGGGTCATGATCGAATGAGAAAAACTTTTAAAATGAGAAGTGTGAGAAGCAATCTTGGTCGTTGATTTTTGAGATAAACGGTCAAGATGTGTATAAGTTTAATAGTAATGTGCAAACTTTTGTACATGAATGTGCATTTTTTTTGGTTTTTGCACATTCACAAGAAAATTTGTGCACATTTATGTACAAAAATTTGCATTTATTTTTAATCTTGACCCTCGCGCTTCTCATTTTAAGGATACTTTTCATTTGATTCTAAAACTATATCTATCTATATATGTATATATATTCCCTCTTTTGGAAGTTGCGAGTTACTTGTTTCATTTCCTTTTTTGGGCAATAATTGTTTTCTATCTTTCTCTTATTTCATGGGTCCCCTTATTTCCTCCTCTCTACTCCCTTTGCCTACTCTCGATGATGCATTTGTAAAAATATATAGTATGCTGTTGTGGTGWCTTATGTTGAGTAATACTAAAACTTCATCATAGATGGAGTTAAAATGCATTTTTCCCTCTCTTTTTTAAATTGTGTATGAAGGATAGAAGTTAAGGATCCTTTATAAGTCACTTTTGTTCGTGTTCCCTTCTGAATGAAATTCAATAAGTTGTTTTAGAAGACGACATCAATTGTAGTAGATCTTGGTCAGTGATCATATACTTTTATTTAGTGCTGTTTTTTTTTTTAATAAAAATATCCTTTCTATTTATATGTTTAGGCTAGTGCTACATTGAGACTAAATAGTGTGAAATTCCGGCTGTCTTACATTTGTATATTCAAATATTGGAAACTAATATTCAATGTTGATGAGTTCTCAATGCCTACCATTACCATGAAATGTATGCGAAGAAAATTAGTATTAATCTTAGTTTTAAAAGGTGCAAGGCGCAATGCAAAGGCGTGCGCCTTTTGTAGGCAAGGTGCACCTAACATATTTCATATTTTTTGTTCTCATGTTGCTAAAATTTCAATGAAAAAGTCTCTTATATGCAAAAAATTATTGAAACTTTAAAAAAAAAAAACCTTTGGCAGTCGTTGTAGTCAGTTAATATTATAAAAAACAATGAAAATACATCAATTAATAACTACTTGCAAAAAGCGCAAAGGCACGCTTCACTTAAGGCGCTCTAAGGTGCACGCCTCGCCTATAAAAAGCCCATTCTCCCAAGCGTGGAAGAGCCTTTTGAGCCTAGGCGCGCCTTTTAAAACTAAGTTATAAATGTTGGAATTGTGTACACAGTGAACCTTATTGGCATTTATTGAGCATCAATCAATCATAGCCTCGTGGGGTCAGGTAACATGAACCAAAAGTGATTATTCTGGAAAGTCATCTACATAGTTTTTGCTCCTTCACTCCCTACGATCGAGAGCCTCACTCTCTTGCAAATCCAACTGTTCATTTTTTGTGAGCTTTAGCGAGCCTTTTTGACATCACTTAACTCRTAGAGTAGAGATGGCATGGATATGTACAACATCTTTGTCCATTATTTGATCCTCCAATTTGATTTTGCATCTCCTATAAGCCCTCGTTGCACCTTTTCCGTCTTTCCTCAATCATCCTTCAACCCACATCTTATTGACTCCTAAGTAATTTGTCTCCCTTTAATAACTAAATACCGTTTGCGTTGGTTTGGACATGTAAGACGGAGACCTCAAGAGGCACCGGTGCGAATCGTGGAAAACTGGGATCAGAGTGATGTTAAATGAGGTAGAGGGAGACCTAGAATGACTTGGGGGGAAGGAGTTAAAAGGGATCTGAAACAGATGGATTCACGAGCGAATGAGGCTCTTGATCGTAGGGAGTGGTGGAGAAAAATTTATGTGGACCACTGACGGAATAATCTTTTTTTGGTTCATGTTAGCCGACCCCACTTATGGGAATAAGGTTCTGATTGATTGATTGATTGATTTAATAACTAAATCATCCTGTTTAAAACCTTTTATTTAATTTCCCTCAGTTTTTGAATAGATGTTCTACTTCTATTTTCACACTCGTCAAGACAACTTTCGATCAATAAATCTTGAATTGTATAATTCCAAAAATTATATATTTGAAAAGTTTAAAACAAGATCTCACATGACTATATTATTTTTTGCATATAAATGGCTATTGTTGGTCAAAGTGGAGCTGGTAAATAGTGCAAAAGTCAAAATGAAAATCTATTTAAAAACGGAGGGAGTATGAAGGAAAACGCTTTGAAGATTCCAATCCTCATTTATGAATAGTACATTATTCCTTATTTCCAAATTCCCCATAAGGTAAGAACAAAATAAGGATTCTGTCATGTTCCTCCTTTTCCTTGGACAACATTCTCAGAAAATCTTTGCACCATTTTCCTATAGGGGGGTAATCTTTGACATGTAATATTAATGCCCAACTTGCTTTGCGAAAATGCAATCCTTAAACAGGTGTTCTTCACTCTTTTCATTGCATATTGGGCAATTCCTTTGAACAATTATACCCCTTTTACAAACATTACTCCTAAAATTCCTAATTGGAGGTCATTCCAAATGGGTCCTCACATAAATATTTTCCATGTTGGTTTAATCCCCGATTTCCAGAGTTTTCTTTAAAACACTATTAACTATTAAGTTTATCAGTAGCCAGTTTAAATTCCTCCTGCAGTAGGTATTTATAACCGGACTAACTGATGCCATCCCATTTGGCTGCTTTTTCCAATAAAATCTATCTTCCCCCCTTGTTGGCAGATGTATTGCCAGAATATTTCATGTTTGTTTGTTCAAAATTATTTCAAATCATATATGCTTTTCATTGCCCTATATGCTAATTTAATAGAGTAGTTACCTTGGAATCAGTTAAAGGAAAGTGAACTCCTGAGATTTTTCCCGTTGACCCTATCATTATTCAAAATATTGGACTTCGTACTTTTCCCTATGTTTATTCCAAAACTCCCTTTGCATTGTCTGATACTTCTTAGGAAACCTTGATAACCCCATGATGGTTGATTAACCTTGCCTCCATAGATCGCAGCTTCAAAAGGGGTAAGCTAATTTTTAGTTTTGTAAAGTCTTGACCAAAGAAGATTCTTATTGTTTTTGCAATCTCATGGCATTCTTACAGAGCAGAGCTTTGTTGATGAATTCCAAATTCCTTATGGCAAATGCCAATCCCTCCCTTAGGAAGTTGCAGAATCTTCCCAAACCTCCGATGTACTACTCTTTTATCTACTGAACCAGTCCAGAAGAACTGACARAAATGGGCAATTAGTTWATTCAGGATAACTTTAGGAGCCAAAACTAAATTTGCTGGAAAGTCTTCCAGCAGGGGCCAATTTCAAATTATTCCAAGAGAGCAATTTCTTTTTCACTTTCTCTATTAAAGGATTGAACAAAGAAGAACTCTTACGATAAACCTCAACATTACACCCTAGTTACTTCCCAAAATTAGGGGTGCATGACATTGCAAAAATAGAATTGATTTCATTTTTAGGATCAAAAGTATTTCTACTCTAATGTTGGATTTTCCTGTACTTATGACTTCCCCTGAGATGGTACAAAAATAATCCAACCATTCCAAAGTATCCTTTAAGACCCTACTTGAATTAAAAGTATGACAAAAAACCTTATTCTCATGCAAATCCATTTGATTTGTATTTTTCTAATTCTTCCAATTGGATGACTTATACACCAAATGATAAAATGCATAAATTGAATCTGATCTAGAGAACGACAGTTTCTTGGGAGAAGTTCCAAGGAAATTTGGTTTGAACAATTGTTCAAATTAGATGTATGTTGTTCTTTATGAAGCCCTTTGCTGGTTGATTTTGATGTTTATGAACCAAAATACCTATGATAATTTTCTCTTTTGGCTAGTGAGCAACTTCATGATTTGTGTTTAGGGTCTGTTGGTATGTTGGATCTGTCGGATAAAATATAATTAATACACTTAGTACTCTTGATACATTGTATTTTGCTTCTGGATGATATGACCCTACTTTGTGCTCTAATTTTTATATTAGTGTAACTTCATGATTTGTGTATAGGGGTTTTTTTTTTGGTATGTTTGATATTTCGGATATAATATCATAAATGTGCTTAGTACTCTTTAGATACGAAATCTTTTGCTGCTGCATGATAAGACCTTACTTTGTGCTCTAATTTCTACATTTCTCTATGTTTAGGTTGGTGCAGAATTACCTTTAAAATCCCTGCTTGTTTTTGGAATCATTGAATAACGTCCTCTGTACATGTCGTTGGAGTCCTTTTAATTTGAATGTATTCACATCTGTCGTTCATTTGTACTCAAAAGTTATTAATCTCTCACCTTTTCATAGGTCCCTTTGTTTGATAATATGGATGAGAGGTTGCTGGATGCCATCTGTGAACGTTTGAAGCCAAGTTTGTATACAGAAAAGACTCACATCCTTCGGGAAGGAGACCCTGTTGAAGAAATGCTCTTCATCATTCGAGGTCGCCTTGAGAGTGAGACAACTGATGGTGGACGAAGTGGGTTTTTGAATCGTTCATTGCTAAAAGAAGGGGATTTTTGTGGAGACGAACTTTTAACATGGGCATTGGATCCCAAATCAGGATCAAACCTTCCATCGTCCACCCGAACTGTAAGAGCATTGACAGAAGTCGAGGCCTTTGCTCTTGAAGCCGAAGAACTTAAATTTGTAGCAAGCCAATTTCGTCGGCTTCACAGTAGACAAGTCCAACATACCTTCAGGTTCTACTCTCAGCAGTGGAGAACCTGGGCTGCTCGCTTTATTCAAGCTGCTTGGCGACGTTATTTGAAGAGGAAAGTGATGGAGCAGCAGCGACGCAAGGAGGAAGAAGCTGAGGCATCAATGAAGAGTAGTGTTGGTGGTACTTATAGCCTCGGAGCTACCCTTCTAGCATCAAGATTTGCAGCAAATGCCCTTCGTGGGGTCCACAGGAATCGGCTTTCCAGGGCTAGCAGTGTTCTGGTAAAACCACCTAAACCTCCAGAACCTGACTTTTCCGCTGATGCAGACTAACTACTGGGCTAGCTGTTCTTGCTTGTCTTAAATGAATTACTTGGTGAAGTGGTTACAAGTAATTCTTAATCTTAACTAGTCGTATATTTTGGTGGTTCCTTGAAGATGATTAGTTCATGTATTATACATACCAACAATGCATAATTTACCGGGGAGGTTATTTGTACTGTTGTAAGAAGATGAAATTTGTACGAGTGAGTTCATATTTATCTCTGTATTTTATCTATCTCTCTATCATTGTAATCTTATATTAATGTATAGATTTTCAAATTTTGAAATTCCCTAGCCTTCGGATGTTGAACTCTCAGTTATGTATATATACAGACGAGACGTAATATGAAAATTAGAAGCCAACAGAGTCCGTCATCGACTAGAATCATTATCATTTATCAATAGAATCATTATCATTTATCAATATATGTCTATGACATTAAACTCCACACCTGTTATTATTTTGAGGGTGTACTTGTGTATTATTATCAAATTACGTAAAATTTACGAATTGTAGCGAGCCATGTGTCACCCCACCTAAAAGAGCAAATAAGTTAAGGAGCAACCACCAAGTTTAAAGTCTGCTACATATTCTACATATAGGCAAGCAATTCTATAGAAAGGGGTACGACATTTATTTTTCTCATGATTTCGTCAATGTTGTCAACACTTAATAGACAGACAATATATTTGCAAATTCTACTATGATCCCGGACCATGGTTCTCATCATGGTCCGGTCAAATGTTCATTTTCGAACAGTAATGTTTATTCTCGCATGTAAAATGTTCATTTCAAAATGTAAGTTCTATCTGAAAATGAAACACTTGTATTTCGGAAATGAACATTTCTATTTTCGAAAATGAACATTTCTAGTTTCGGAAATAAATATTTGTCCGGGACCATGATGAGAACATGAATCCCGGACCATAATAGACGTATTGATAACGTCTCAATTTCTCTAATTTTATTATAATGTCTTAAAAGATGCGCTGCAAATGCTATAATACATTGTCCACTTTCATCATATGTTCTTTCTTTGACTCCTAAGTAAGTCCTACACAAGCCGTGTTAATCCTTTGGCCATTCCAAAAAGTATGTTATGAACTTATGTTATGAGTTTTGATACGGTGTACAAATTCACACAATTTGCATAATTCAGGAAGTGTACGACCCTTCTAATATATATACTAGTTTTTGTGCACGCTATGCGTGCTTAAATTAAAGGATTTTTTGGCTAACTATATTTAAATATGACGCTCTTTGAATTGAATTGTTAAATATGTGTCATTTTTCAATTATAATTTTTTTTACCATGAATATTTTAACATTTAAGTAGTATCCTCCGTTTTTTAGTTGTTCCAGTTTTATATTTTTGATGTTTTTAATATTGTTCCAAACCAATCTAAAAATACTTTTTCACATTTTACCTACTTTATTTACTCTAACATTAATGACTTCACCCTTTCTAAGTAACTTACATACTTTACCCAATCTTTTCACCCAAAATTAATATTTCTCATAAATTTCATTCACACATTACTCTTTTACCTAACTTATTCAACTTTTTACCCCACTTACTCAACTATTTTATTCAACTCACATCAACTCTTAAAAACCGTTCCATAATGTATGGAACATCTAAAAAAACGGAGGAGTAGTTTATTTGATAAATTTTAAACTTTCTTTATTGAAATTTTAAAGTAGGAAGTGAATTAATTAAGAGAGTTTAAAATGGTAATTCACATTTATTAAAGGGCAAATTAGTCATTGTCTTAGGGGACACCATTGCTCCCCCCTTGGCTTATATAATATACTATCATATATATATATATATATATATATATATATATATATATATATTATTGTAAACTAGTTTCTTAGCTCGGGCATTGTCCTGAGTCCAAAGTTTTCGGTAAGTTAATCATGTATTGGTTGTCTACTCATATATTTATCATATATTGGTTGTCTACTTCTTCTAGTTATGTACTTGTGTTTCTTTATGTGTATATATTTACAAACTAAGAATTGTTCTTTTTTTAAAAAATAATAATTGATCTAAAAACTCACCTTAGATTATAGAGTACGCTATGGCAAGTAGTCAAATTTGAAGTTCAATTATCACAAATTGCTCACATGCTAAGTTTCATAAGAGGGTTAAAGTGAGTATACACATAAAAAAAAAGCACACCTTTAAAAAAACAGAAATTAATGAATGGAAATGAAATCTGAAACTGCTCAACTTCTTCCAAATACACACGAAAATTAATATTGTACTTTTAAAAACAGGGGAGAAGTACATTTGATTTTGCATGTTCGTGGTTTTTGATTCAAATTCTTCAGCTGCATTCTATTTTTCCTTATTTTGCAATCAAATGTAATAGAAGCAAGGCTAGAGCTACTATTTATATGACAAAAAACCTTATTCTCATGCAATCCATTGATTTGTATTTTCTATTCTTCCATTGGATGACTTATACACCAAATAAAAATGCATAAATTGAATCTATCAGAGAACGACAGTTTCTTCGGAGAAGTTCCCAGGACTGTTTTGAACAATGTTCAAATTAGATGTATGTTGTTCTTATGAAGCCCTTGCTGGTTGATTTGATGTTTATGAACCAAAATACCCTATGATAATTTTCTCTTTTGGCTAGTGAGCAAACTTCATGATTGTGTTTTAGGTCTGTTGTATGTTGTGGTCGAAAATATATAATACAACTTAACTCTTGATACATTGTATTTGCTTCATGATATGACCCTATTTGTGCTCTAATTTTTAATTTAGTGAACTTCATGATTTGTTTATAGGGGTTTTTTTTGTATGTTATATTTCGGATATAATATCATAAATGTGTAGTACTCTTTAGATACGAATCTTTGTGTGCATGATAAGACCTTCTTTGCTCTAATTTCTAATTCTCTATGTTTAGGTTGGTGCAAATACCTTTAAAACCTGCTGTTTTTGGAACATTGAAAAACGTCCTCTGTACTGTCGTTGAGTCCTTTTAATTGAATGTATTCACATCTGTCGTTCATTTGTATCAAAAGTTATATCTCTCACCTTTTCATAGGTCCCTTTGTTTGATAATATGGATGAGAGGTTGCTGGATGCCATCTGTGAACGTTTGAAGCCATTTGTAAAAAAAGACTCACATCCTTCGGGAAGGAGACCCCTGTTGAAGAAATGCTCTTCATCTTCGAGTCGCCTTGAGAGTGAGACATGATTGGTGACGAAGTGGGTTTTTGAATCGTTCATTGCTAAAGAAGGGATTTTTGTGGAGACGAACTTTTAACATGGGCATTGGATCCAAATCGAGATCAAACCTTCATCGTCCACCCGAACTGTAAGAGCAGTGACAGAGTCGGAGCCTTTGTCTTGAAGCGAAGAACTTAAATTTGTAGCAAGCCAATTTCGTCGGCTTCACAGTAGACAGTCCACATACCTTAGTTCTACTCTCAGCAGTGGAAACCTGGGCTGCTCGCTTTATTTCAAGCTGCTTGGCGACGTTATTTAAGAGGAAGTGATGGAGCAGCAGCGACGCAAGGAGGAAAGAAGCTGAGGCATCAATGAAGAGTAGTGTTGTGTGGTACTTATAGCCTCGGAGCTACCTTCTAGCATCAAGATTTGCAGCAAATGCCCTTCGTGGGTCCACAGGAATCGGCTTCAGGGAGCAGTGTTCTGGTAAAACCACCTAAACCTCCAGAACCTGACTTTTCCGCTGATGCAGGACTAACTACTGGGCTAGCTGTTCTTGCTTGTCTTAAAATGAATTACTTGGGTGAAGTGGTTAAAGTAATTCTTAATCTTAAACTAGTCGTATATTTTGTGGTTCCTTGAAGATGATGTTTATTATTATACATACCAACATGCATAATTTACGGGAGTATTGTACTGTTGTAAGAAGATGAATTTGTACGAGTGAGTTCATATTTATCTCTGTATTTTATCTATCTCTCTATCATTGTAATCTTATTAATGTATAGATTTTCAAATTTTGAAATTCCCTAGCCTTCGGATGTTGAACTCTCAGTTATGTAATATACAGACGAGACTAATATGAAAATTAGAAGCCAACAGAGTCCGTCATCGACTAGAATCATTATCATTTATCAATAGATCAATTATCATTATCAATATATGTCATATGACATTAAATCCCACACGTATATTTTGAGGGTGTACTTGTGTATTATTATCAAATTAGTAAAATTTACGAATTGTAGCGAGCCATGTGTCACCCACCTAAAGAGCAATAATTAGGAGCAACCACAAGTTTAAAGTCTGCTACATATTCTAACATATAGGCAAGCAATTCGTATAGAAAGGGCTACGACATTTATTTTTCTCATGATTTCGTCAATGTTGTCAACACTTATAGACAGACAATATTATTTGCAAATTCTACTATGATCCGGGACCATGGTTCTATCATGGTTCCGTCAAATGTTCATTTCGAACTAGTAAGTTTATTCTCAGCATGTAAAATGTTCATTTTCAAAGTAAATGTTCATATCTGAAAATGAACACTTGTATTTCGGAAATGAACATTTCTATTTTCGAAAATGAACTATTCTAGTTTCGGAAATAAATATTTGTCCGGACCATCATGAGAAAACATGATCCCGACCATAATAGACGTATTGATAACGTCTCAATTTCTCTAATTTTATTATAAATGTCTTAAAAATGCGCTGCAAATGCTAAATACATTGTCCACTTTCATCATATGTTCTTTCTTTACTCCTAAGTAAGTCTACCACAAGCCGTGTTAATCTTTGGCCATTCCAAAAATTGTTATGAACTTATGTTATTAGTTATGATACGGTGTACAAATTCACACAATTTGCATAATTCAAGGAAGTGTACGACCCTTCTAATATATATAACTAGTTTTTTGGTGCACGCTATGCGTGCTTAAATTAAAGGATTTTTTGGCTATATATATTAAAAATGACGCTCTTGAATTGTAATTGTTTTAAATATTGTGTCATTTTTCAATTATAATTTTTTTTACCATGAATATTTTAACATTTAAGTATACTCCCTCCGTTTTTTAGTTGTTCCAGTTTATATTTTTTGGATGTTTTTAAATAGTTGTTCCAAACCAATCTAAAAATAACTTTTTCACATTTTACCTACTTTATTACTCTAACATTAATGACTTACCCTTTCTAAAGTCAACTTACATTACTTTACCCATCTTTTCACCCAAAAATAATATTTTCATATAATTTATCACACATTTCTTTTACCTACTTATTCAACTTTTTACCCAACTACTCAACTATTTTATTCAACTCATCAACTCTTAAAAACCGTTCCATAATGGTATGGAACATCTAAAAAAACGGAGGAGTAGTTTATTGATAAATTTTAAATTCTTCTTATTTGAAAATTTTAAAGTAGGAAGTGAATTAATTAAGAGGAGTTTTAAATAGTTAATTCACATTTTTAAAGGCAAATTAGTCATTGTCTTAGGGGGACACCATTGCTCCCCCCTTGGCTATATTATAATATATATATATTTATATATAATATATATAATATATATATATATATTATATATTAATATAATATAATTATATAATATATAAATATATATATATAATATATTATTGTTAAACTAGTTTCTTAGCTCGGGCATTGTCCTGAGTCCAAGTTTTCGGTAAGTTAATCAGTATGGTTGTCTACTCATATTTATACATATATTGGTTGTCTACTCTTCTAGTTATGTACTTGTGTTCTCTTATGTGTATATATTACAAACTAAGATTGTTCTTTTTTTAAAAACATAATAATTGATCTAAAAACTCACCTTAGATTATAGAGTACGCTATGGCAAGTAGTCAAATTTGAAGATTCAATGTATCACAAATTGCTCACATGCTATGTTTCATAAGAGGGTTAAAGTGAGTTACACATAAAAAAAAGCACACTTTAAAAAAACAGAAAATTAATGAATGGAAATGAAATCTGAAACTGCTCAACTTCTTCAATACACACGAAAATTAATATTGTACTTTTAAAAAACAGGGAGGAGAAGTACATTTATTTGCATTGTTCGTTGTTTTTGATTCCAAATTCTTCAGCTGCATTCTATTTTCCTTATTTTGCAATCAAATGTAATAAGAAGCAAGGCTAGAGCTACTATTTACTAGTTTTTCTTGCACGCTATGCGTGCTGTCCTACAAATGTAGAAAAGAAAAATTGATTGTGTCTTTAATTTCCAATTCAAAACAATGAATTGTAATTACATTGAAAAATGATTCAGTTATATGATCAATTTATATTTTAATCACAACTTTTTCTTTATTTACATGTTAGTATATTTAAGGTTAGCGTATTTATGTAAATTTATATGTTATGTCTATATATGCAAGTTTTATTTTAAGAATGCAATTGATTAAAGGAAGTGTTAATATGTAATTTTAAATTTATCAAAAGGTAATTTGTTTATTTTCATAAGGGGGACACCGTTGCTCCCCCTCTTGGCTTAATAACGTAGAGATTTCAAAGGCAAATAAGGTCACTCATCAATATGATTTGTGCTAACTTTTACATTCA
>SNQN01003036.1:10841-22314 GCA_008642245.1 Bassia scoparia
CCGGGTATGTGGAAACCCACCCGGGTGTGTGTAGCAACTTTTTTTCCCAAAAACGATACCTCCAAATTCTTCTAAGTGCCAAGTGCAAACCCGATCGGGTATTTGGAAACCCACCCGGGTATGAGACCCAGTCAGCACACAAATGACCTTTTGAGTAGCTTTCGACCTCCCAACTAGCAAACCTCGCTCCAAGAGTCGATTCCAAGCATAATTAGACCATTGTTCCTACAAAATAAATAGGAAACAAACACTCCAACCAAACATAAAATCCAATGAAAAAATAGAGTGAAACATGAGAGAAATTGCTAGAAAAAGCTATGGGGACACGGTAAAAACACTATATAAAACACACACATCAACGGAATCGGCTGATTTAGGAACTGAAATGGTCCGTCGCTAAAAGCATTTTTTTATAGTTTCTAATGTATACACTCCAATACCCTCCCTAAAGCTAGGGTTAGGTGTAATGCACCAAGCCRAGATTGGATAGAAGTTGTTTGAACTGTGGAGATGACAAGGCTTCAGTGAACAAGTCTGCAAGCTGAGACTTTGTTGGCAAGTAAGTGAGTTGTATGAGGCCTTTTAAGACCCTATCTTTTGTGAAGTGATGGTCCACCTCAAAATGCTTTTTTCTATCATGAAAAATTGGATTTTTGCTATGTATAGAGTAGATTGATTATCACAGTTGAGAATAACTGGTTTGAGATCTTGTACACCCATTTCTTCTAGCAATCTCACTAGCTAGGTCAATTCACTTGTTGCAGCAGCCATTGCACTTTATATATTTTGATTCAGAGGAAGATCTTGAGACAATTGACTGTTTCTTGCTTTGCCTAGCTAGATATTAGTGACTTGGCAAGAAGAACCAAGTAATGTTATGGACTTTCTAGTATTAGGACAAGCAGCCCAGTCTGCATTTGAGAAAGCTTGTAAAACCAGTGAAAAATATTCATGAAAGAGGATGCCCTAGTTCAAAGTGCCCATGATACATTGAAGCACATGTTGCAAGGATGGAAAATGAGGATCTCTGTGAGCATACATAAACTGGCTTAGTGATTGAACTGTAAAATTGAGATCAGGTCTTGTGTGTTTCAAAAAAATTTAATTTTCTCACAAAGGATCTGTAGTGTTCAGGATTCTCAATGAGGTTTCCTTCATCTACATGCAACTTCAGGTTAATAGAAAGGGTCTAGGTGATTGTTTTTGTATATTTAGCTTGCTAAAATCAAGGAGATCGTTTGTGAACTTGGTTTGACTGAAGATTATACCATCTGTTGTGTGATTTACCTCCATTCCCAGTAAATATTGTATAATTATTCCCAAGTCTTTGATGCTGAACTGATTATGCAAATTTGTCTTCAAAGCATTGAAATCAGGGTATAATTACAAGTGAGTACTATATCATCAACATACACCGCAACCAATGTAAGATGACCAAAATCTCTTTTGATAAACAGAGAATAATCTGACTTTTACTGGACAAATCCTTGAGAAATCAGGGTAGTAACTAGCTTCTCATACCACTGCTTGGATGCCTTCTTCAATCCAAATAATGATTTCTTCAGTTTATACACTTTCTAATTAAGATTAGGAACTCCGATCCTTTTGGCATTTGCATGTATACTTCTCAAACAAATCTCCATGAAGGAATGCATTATTAATATCAAGTTGATAATAAATTGGCCATTTGTGATGTGAAGCCAACGAAAGGTTGCATCTAAGTGTTGGCATTTTTATGACTGGTGAGAATGTCTCATCATAGTATATGACTTGCTCCTATGTATAACCCTTAGTAAGCAAGCTTGCCTTTAATCTTTCAATTGAACCATTTACTTTGACTTTTATATTATAAACCCATTTGTATAACCCTTAGCAAGCAAGCTTGCCTTTAATCTTTCAATTGAACCATTTACTTTGACTTTTATATTATAAACCCATTTGCACTTTATAGCTTTCTTGCCCTATGGTAATGAGACAGTCTCCCATGTTTGATTCTTCTGCAGGGCTTTAATTTCATTATCCATAGCCTCAACCCATCTAGAATATTGAATTGCTTCTTCGTAATCAATTGGTTCTTTTAGAACTTCAATTTCAGGTAAGGCATTTTTTATTGACTGTAACCAAATTACASTAGTGTCTCTTTGCAATGTTGTAGTGGTAATTTAACAAATAAGTAGGCGCCCTTCTGGCCCTATTTGATTGTCTGATTAGAACATTATTTCATGTAGCATGACTTGAATCTGAAGTAACATTTGTCATATAAATGATTTCAGGGGATACATAACTGTTATAAGAATTTGTAGGAATATGTGKCTGATTTGTGTTAGTTTGATTTCTAGTGGTGAAAGCAGGTATATTTAGGTTTTGAAAGATATCAGGTGTATCAAGGAAAGAAGGAATTGTGTACTTTGTTGTGGCTGGAAGATATATATGTGATGATTCATCAGAAGATGGAACATTAGATTTCACGTGAAAAGGAAAATGTTGCTTATGAAAGACAACATTCCTTGAAACTGAAATTTTATAGGTCTCAAGGTTGAGCACTTTATAACCCTTTTGTCCTAGAGCATATCCAATAAAGCCACATGGAACTACCTTAGATTCAAATTTTGACCTATTGACATTTGATGTAAAAACATAGCAGAGACAACCAAAAGATCTGAGCATATTCAAATCAGGCAGAATTTTGCATAACATTTGATAAGGTTATTAAGAAATTAATAGGTTTCAAGGGCATTCTGTTTAGAGATCAGTGGCACACAAGATACATTTCCCCAATAATGATTAGGCAGTCAGCTTGAAAATGAGAGGGCGATAACTGTCTACAAAATGTGTTTGTGCTTTCTCTCACTACACCATTTTGTTGTAGGGTTTAGCACAATTAGTTAATGCACTATTCTTTTCATCATGATAAACTTTAAAGACCTTTCACAATCTCTTGTGCATGGTCACTCCTATCCTTTGGACTTTGTATTAACTGAGTTTAACATACAAAGAATTGACTTATGACACCAGCATATAAGATTTGAGTTTAATCAAATGAGTCCAGGTAAATCTGCTTTATCATCAACAATAGTAATGAATGATTAGAACTGAATGTTTTGACCTATAAGATCCTCACAAATCATATGAATAAGTTGAAAAATGCCAGTAGACTTAATTTGCTTACGAAAAGAAAGACTATGTTGTTTAGCCATATGACAAATTTGACATATAGAAGATTTACACATTCAGACATAGGACAATTAGTATAATGTGATTTATTTGCTGAAAAGAATGAAACACTAATCTTGTGTGCCACAATTTGGCTTTATTGACATCTGAAAAGCATTACAGGCTGCAGAAATTATGCTCAGAACTTTGAGGATCGAAAGAAATAGGTGAAATTGCTTTGTTGAGTTGGTATAGACCATCAACCAGGTACCAAGAAGAATTGGTTTCTCTTCATGGAGTGTCCTGAATGAAACACGCATTATAAAAAAGAAATTGTAGAAGAAGTCTAGCTAGGATCAATTTATGCACAGATAGGAGATAAATTCAAAGTCTGCTGGAGCATGCAGAACTGCTATAATGTTACTTCAGATTCAATATCACAATTCCAATATGACGATGTTAATTCAGTTCCCATCAGGGATTGTAATGATCCATGAAAAATCATATAATCAACAAACATGCTCAGGTCATTGCATATGTGATTAGTTACCCAACTATCAATAATTTCATTAAGATTTGACTTGTGCCTACACAAGTGCACCTCCATCATTACCTTTCTTATTGATCATTTCCAGCAAGTAATTGTATTCAGCAACTGTAATGTTAGGTGCTACGAAGCATTGTTAATTGATCCCTCATAATGAAGTCATTAGGCCTAAAGATTGCATTGTTGTACCCCCCTTTTTATCCTTGAACCTCTAAAACTAAAAGGTATCCATTTATTTCACTACTACAATGAATAAAATACCAGTTTTAGGAGACCGGTTAAGTCAATAATCCGGTTTCCTAAAGTAAGCACCGGGTATGTGATAAAACCGATCTCTTAATATATCTAAGAGACCGGTTATTTAAAAATTAGTCTCTTTAATACTACCTAAGACACCGTTATTTTAAACCGGTCTCTTATATTGAATTGATATTTTTTAATATGTTAATTGAGTGGGCCACGGTAGAGAGCAAACAAACAAAACTCTCTGGAACCTCTATCTTTATAATATAATTAAATATATATTTTTTTAATTGGGTAAACAACCTCATAATCACAATTCCTACTCAACGCATAACAACTCTCTGGAACCTCTCTTTCTAACCCTCTATCTTTTCTTATTTCTCTCTCATATTCATCACAATGGCAACTCTCTAGGGTTCTCTATCATCTTAGCAAACGAGCAAATTCAATGGAGCGATCAAAGAATTGTCGAGCTTTCAGATGCGATGCGTCAAGCTTCTATTGTGCTTGCTGATGAAGATGTCGATGATGCTTCCGTTTCTTCGTCGAGGTAGTATCTTTAGATTTTCGTTTTTTATTTTGTTTTCGTATTTCGATTTAATTTTCGCTTGGTTTTTGTTCAAATTTCGTATTATTCAGTTTCGATTTCATTTTTGTTTTAATTTTCATTTTAATTATTAATTTTAGTATTTCGAGTTTTTTCATTTTGATTCAATTCAGAAATTTTCGTTTGATTTGATTTATGAATTTTGTTCTTCATTTTCAGATCCAAGCCATTTTGATTTTCTGGTTTTTTTTATTTGTTTGTTTTTTCCCCTCTTTTCATTGTTTTGAAATACTACTTCAATGTGAATTTTCTGGATTTCCACTCATTCCTTTCATTTGTGCATTCATTATTTTGTGTTTAAATTAAATTTTGATTTCTTTGTGTTTGATTACTGATCAAGTTTTTCATCACTTTTAAAAAATGAAAATATGTGGATTTTTTTATAATCCAATTTTCTGGTTTTTGATTTCTATGTTCTATGTGGATTTATGTTTTCTGGATTTCTATTTTTTTTTTATAATCCAGTTTTTCTGGGTTTTTTTTATAATCTAGTTTTTCTTGATTTTTTAAAAAATCGAAATATGTGGATTTTTTTATAATCAAGTTTTTCTGGGTTTTTGATTTCTATGTTTTGTTTTCGAAAATTCAGTTTTTTCGATTTTTTTTTATAATCGCTATTTTTTTTTCCACAGTTGCAATCTATTAAACTTCTTTGTAAGATTTTCTATTGAATTTATTTGGTTGCAATTGATTGATTTCGATTTGATTATATTTGTGTTAGATTTTTTCAGTGACTTTTTATAATTTTTTTTTTATTTCTTGATTTTGATTTTTTTTTTCACTTACATTTTCAATTTTTTTTACAGGTAAAAAGAATAAGGCATAAGATAAGCTTGAAGTAGAATCTTAACATCTGGAGATGAAGAACATATTTTATGGGAATTTAGTCCTTTGTATTTGTAATTTTCAAATGTATAATATATGTAGTATACATCTTATTTCTTTTCTTTAATTTGTAATAGTGTATTTCCAATATTCATTCATTTGTCGTATTTATCGAAACAAAAGTACGGTAGTGCTACCCAGCCTGCATTATGAGATGTAGGTGGGGCCAGCTCTATTTTTTTTATAAAAAAATTACCAAAGAGACCGGTTATGTGTCAGAACCGGTCTCCTAGGTTAATGTTCAAAGAGACCGGTTTTAAATTAGCACCGGTCTCTTTGATTAATATAAGAGATCGCAAAAAATAACCGGTCTCTTTACTTAAGAGCCCTCTCACCTAGAGACCGGTTGTTTTGCGGTCTCTTTGGCCTTTTTTAACCGGTCTCTTAGGCTTTTTTTGTAGTAGTGATTTTGAAGTACCTTTCAAGACTGTGTCTAGGAATCTTGCAGTGAGTGCAGTAATAGGTAGAAGCAGGTCTTTTCCTATTTGTGTTTGTAGTTGAGTCACTTTGAGTAGTGTTTTGGTTGTTTCTGTTGTAGGTGTTAGGCTTGTAGTTGGAATTGTAATTTCTCTGGTGATTAGCAGCAAAGGCTAAAGGTTCTTTGGTTTCAGAAGATGCTCGTATTATCTCTTTACGATCTTCTTCTTGAGCAAACAATTTGTATGCTTCAGATTTTAGAGGCAACTCCTTTATCATTAACATATTACTCCTTACGCTTGTAAACATCTCTTTCAATTTCATCATAAACATGATTAATGTCCGGTTCTACTGCGTATTTGAACAACCTTTCTGTAAGATTACAGGTGCATCTCTTGCACATACATATAGGTATAGGATCAATAGTCTCCAATTCATCCCAAAGCACTTTAAACTTTGTGTAGAACTCTAGAACACTGAATTCTCCTCGCTCTATCTCAGCCAGATGCTTCTCAAGATTGAAAATCTTTGTGTGAAACATATAAGCAAATCGTTCTTCAAGATCTTTCCAGATTTCAGCAGTTGTGTTAAAGGACATAACTCCTTCTGCAACCTTAGGATCCTGATTGAACACAATCCAATACATGATATTATCATTGCATCTATCCCAAATAGCATGCTTAGGATTAATTTCTGGAGGTCTGGGCAATGTGCCTCTGAGAAAACCTAGTTTGTTCCTTATGAAAAAAGCCATAAGCATACATTTCTTCCAATTTCCAAAATAAGMTCCATTAAACTTGGTTGAAACAAGCATTTGAGGAGTATAATCAGAAGGATGAATGTAATATACAWTAGAAGGATCATTATTAGGCAATAGCTTTGTGTTTGTGTTTGAGTTATTTTGAAGTGTTTCGGAAGCCATGATCTAGTGTATAACAAACAAATCAATCAAGATTTAAGGAGAAGATACAAAAGGATCAAGAAAAACAAAATCTAATGCATGCAAATGTCTCAAATCCCTCACACTCAAGTACATGAGTGTGTGGGAGTGATTTAAACCTAGGGGAACGAATCGACCATAGCGTTTTGTACCTTGAACAGGCCGAATCTCGTTTTTAAAGCAATGGTTTAAGACAATGACATCATATACTAATTCCATCTTCAATCCTTCTAAGTTATTTCTCCATCATAAATTTATTGTAGCCTTGATATATACCAAATATTTCCTATGATTTAAAAACGAGATTCGAGTATATCAAGTCGTGGAGTGGCAAGTTACTATTCCAATTAGTGAAGAATGGATGGAGAATGTTGAAGGCCATGTCACGATGGGATGGTTATTTTTATGTCTTGATATAATATATGTCAAGGGAGGTTAATTCTAAACTTGTCATTTCTTYATTATTAATTCTTTTTAATATAATGACAATGGGTGTATGTGATATGGTGAATTGGCTAATATGGTATTAATTAATTGAGAAGAAGAATTTTATTATTGTTGATCGTGGTATATTGTTGGATCTCCTTCACATATTGATGATTGATTATCAAATGTGATTTGTTGGCTTGGTTGTTAATTTGCCTCTACTTAATTACTTAATTACTTTTGTTGCTTTATCACATTAACCGACATGGCAACATGTACTGCATTTAGTGAATGCATGGCTACCTCCTTTTATGTGCATCAAGGATCAAGCTTGCAAATGCATGACATGCATTCTACAAGGAAAAAAAGATAAGTGTTTATAATGTCTTTATCTTTCCTTCTTTTATGCGTTTGTTTCACAACTTTGATGCATGTTGTCAATTGATCTACTTTGACACAATTCTTGATTTTATTGCTTGGTTTGTGTGATGCTTGAGTTACGCAATTTTATTTAGTGAACGTCGTTTATTTGTACATTAGAGAGAAGTACAATTTATATATTTGCATCCTATATGGTATATTATATTGGCTTATTTTTTTGTGATGCGAAGTTCACTAAAGTTGCTTGTAATTCTGAGGATTGTATAATTTGTTTAAAAAGATGATTTTATAATAATTAATGTTTAAGACTAGCAATGGTGAGCATGTTTGAGTCTCTTAAATTTATGTTATATTCTCTTTTAATGTCAATGGTTGAGTATAAAAATAGGATTTTCCCATATACCCCTAACTTTAAGCATATAACCATATACCCCGTGTTTTTAGAAACGCCTCATAACCCTGACATCAGATATAAATATCAAATACCCTACTCTAAGGAAAATCTAACACCGTTACTCTTTTGCTCCAATTAAACTTAATACTCTCTCTCTCTCGTTTCTCTTTCTATGAGCACTCACTTAGCTTTAGTTTACTCTTCATTTCCGTAAACCTTCATACTTCATTTCCAAATTTCCAGAAACCTTCAAAATGTGAATAACCAATTCACCAACAACCACCCTCATATAGTATTCTTCTCCTCGTCCCTCTTTTCTTCCACATCACCATTAACGTGCCATGAACACCCAAATTCACACTAATGAACACCCATCACATTAACGCACCATGAATACCTATAACCAAATTCGATTAAAATTTCGAGATTTTGAGTTTAGAATTGCAGATATGTCTTCTAATGATAATCGTCAAGCCGAAAATGCCAACATAAGCAGAATTTCAAGATTTCCAGGTTGTTTCAAATACTCAGTAATTCGATTAAAATCCACATTATTCAATTTAATTGTTAATTTTCGAAACAAAAAAACCAGATTTTCGACCTAAATACCAGATTTTGACCTAAATACCAGATTTTCGAACAACATTATCATTTTTTCGGCCTAATTTCGTTTGTGGCATTTTGATTCTCCAGTCCATTCCTTTCTGATTTAAAGTTGAAGTTTAGTTGTACTTGTAGTTGAATGAGTTGTTGGCTTTTTTGCCCAATTTTTGTTGCTTTTCGAATTGCTGGATTTGATCATCAAATGTTTTACTTCGAAATTTTGAACGAAGAACACAAAACCCAGAGAGAGGAGAAAAGTGGCGAGTGAGGTATGAGTTATTTGTGAATGCGAAGTTCAATTTTAGCATATTCTCGAGTTGTGCTGTACAATTTCTGGATAGTTAGTTTTTGTTCATGACCTAAATTTGTGCGTACAGTTTGATTAGTGTTGATGTTTAGAGTCCTGTGTTCTATACGTTCAATTTGCGAGTGCAATGGCATCTGTTCGGCTTTGGCAGAATTTTTTAGATTGGTGGTGCAATATCTTAATTTGTTGATGAAAATTTTTCTTATAATTATTGATCTCAAGTACTTTGTTTGTTTGAGCTACATTTTGGAAGAGGTAGTGTTTTCGCCTATATTTCGCCCTAAAATTTGAGTTGTTGTAGATGGAGGGCATGGCAGTTGAAGATGGCGCTATTAATTTCTTTTTAGTATGTGTTTATAGGGTTAAAGTAGTTAATTTAAAGGGTTATAAGACGTTAAGTTTTCCTCCTCATTAAGGGTATTTGGGCTATTTTGTCTAATGTGAGGGGTAATATGAGGCGTTTTCTAAAACACGAGGGGTATACTGAGTTTATTGGCTTAAGGTTACGGGGTATATCTGGGGAAATCCTAAAATTATGGTCTTGTACATGGTGATGTTTACATAATAGTGAAATATTTCACAATAATATTTCACGGTTGCAATTTTTAATCGTAAGAGTTATTATTGCGGTTCAAATTCTTGAATATAAATGTACATGACATGTGTAAAATTGGAGACTTAATAGGAATTTGATTGGTAGCCTATATATAATTTTGGTCTAAAATAGTGATAGACATCCTTACTAAGGTTTTTACAATTTAACTTTTTCTTCCAATGTGGGGAATATTATGATGTTTGATTAAAAGTTTCATTTTATTAAAAGACCAAATGATTGATGGTGAGATCAAAATAGAACCAAATATCGCTTCTAATATATAGTGTGTGTTTGACATGTTTTGGAAAACAATGTTGGGTTTTCATTAATGATGTCGTTTTTTTTGTTATTTTGAGAAGTTTGTGGAGGAAGTCACATAATTATGTGATTGTTTTAGTATGATCGTTCTTTTATAAGAACTCAGGGACATTTGAATTTAAGTGAATATGCTAAAATGATTTGATATCGAATATGTGTTTTCATGATGATTAAATAGCATTTATTTGAGAATTTGGTGTTGACTTATGATTTTTCAGCAAAGAGGGGTTAGTGAACGACTCGTGTTTTATATTTCGCATCAACAAAAAGGTTGTTGATGTCGCAATAGTTTCAAAGGTTAATTATTTTTTAATATATGTGAAAAACCACTTTTTTACTTGTGGTGATTAGATACTTTACTCAAGTGGCTATGTTATATTTTTCAAGGAGCTTATTTTAGATAATGTTCTAAAACCATGTATTGCTTATTTTTTTCCCATGAATTATTTGTTCTTAAATGTGTAGAACAAGTAAATATGATTAATCTCTCTTTTGTCATGTGTGCTTTGTGAAAAATATATGCATATATATTCTAATGTATGTGTTTGTGATAATATTTTATTTTCTAATAGAAAAAATTGACAACAAAGATGGCTTGCACATGGAAAGATGTTGGGACTTTTTATGATCCTTGATCATTGTGAAGATGTCGAGGGCGATAGGCTTTGAGCCCATTTGTTAGTAATAATAAGCATTACATTACCAATCCCTATGACATACATACTTTGTAATGCTTATGAGCAGGTTGAGTTTTTGGACTCATAATGGATCTAATACCTTTTTGGTAGGTGCTATTTGAGATGCACTTGAGGGATCTACCATTGTATGATGGTTGAGTTTAAGTTCTTAAACTTTTATTGAATCCATAGCCCAAAAAATGGGTGGTCCTATATGAGACGGACTTAATGGATTCGCCGCTTATTTTTTGAGGTTGAGCTCTATTGCTCTTAATGAATCTATTATCATTGTGGGGGTGCTAATGAGATGCTTTTTATAAGTTATGTGAACCTTTTCTTAACCCAATGATACTTTGATTTCAGTTTGATTTTGATACACTTATAGATTCACCTACGTGAGTATGAAGATTTGGCCACCTTCTATGAGAAATTTGGGCGATTTCTCTAAAGCACTCATGAGACTCAAGGTTAGGCGCATGGCCATATTGAAAGCGCATTTTGATTTTTTACGGAGTTCATACAATATTTAGAGTTAAACATGTGTTGTGAGGGTCTCAACTTAAATTTAGAGTTCAAGATTCGTTCACTCTTTGATCAAGAGTTTTGGGAGTTCAAGATTCGTTCACTTCTAGGGCTTGTAAGTTGTTTCCTCATTTCACGAAACGTTAGATTCAATTATATCGAGCGTTAAGTGTTTAACTCTTCCGTTGCTCAAGATTTATTTCCCTTTAAAGCCATTTGTGGGGGAATGTTGGAAAAATGGCTTTAAGGCCTAGTTAATTCCTACTTCTGACTTTCTCTTGGGATTCCCTTTCAATGGTTACGGATAACATGTGACTAATAATTATTATGTTTATTAAGATGATGTTTATGAGCTAGAGAATTATACCACATTAATACTAGACGTTACAAATTAATGAATTTGTAACGGTCGATTATTATTGTGATTGAATATGTGCTTATAATCTCTCTTATATAAA
>SNQN01003036.1:35949-52868 GCA_008642245.1 Bassia scoparia
AATTTTGAAAATCTTGTCATTACAAAAATGTAATGTATGTCCCTCCTTTGTAGGAACTTAATTTCTGGTGCTCTCTTAAACAAAGCTGGTGTGAAACTTGTTTTTGAGGGTGATAAGTTATTTTTGTCTCGCAATGGTGAGTTTGTGGGAAGGGATACCTTTCGGGGTTTTGTTTGTACTTGAAACTATTCCAACTTTATGAATAAAATTTCTACTTCTGCCTACTTAATTGAGTCTTATGATCTTTTGGCACGCTAGATTAGGACATGTTATATGGTCCATGAAACGTTTACAACACACTGTCTTTAATTCCTAATCTAAATGGTAATGCTCATAGCAATGTGAAGGTTGTGTTGGTGCTAAATACACTAAAAAACGTTTTAAACCTGTTGTTGAACGTAACTGAATTGCCTGAATTAATTCATACGGATTTAGCTGATTTAAAAGTACCGAAAGCAGAGGTGGCAAACGGTATTATATCACATTTGTTGATGATCATTCTAGATATGCCAAAGTGTATCTGTTGCGTACCAAAGATAGGCAGAAAAGATGTTTTTAATTTATAAGGCAGAAGTAGAAAATCAGTTGGACCGAAAGGTTAAAACACTTAGGTCTGATAGGGGCGGGAGTATGGAACCACATTTCTAAAAGAACTTTGTGAACAAAATGGCAAATTCATGAGGTTTCTGCTCCCCGCACCCCAGAACAAAACGGAATAGCAGAAAGGAAGAACAGGACCTTAAAGAAATGATGAATGCTATGTTAATCAGTTCAAGTTGTCTGATAACATGTGGGGGGAAGCTATACTTTCTGCTACTCATGTTTGAACAAAGTGCCTTACAAAAAGCTAGAAAAGACCCATATGAGTTGTGGAAAGGCTTTAGACCTAACTTGAAATTCCTTAAAGTGTGGGGTACTTAGCTAAGGTGCCATTACCTTCTTTTAAGAAGGAAACCATTGGACCTAGGACATATGATACTGTTTTCATTGTTACGCAAGTAATAGTGCTGCTTACAGGTTATGTCTTTGATGGCAGTCCCTCAGCGAATCAAGAGATGCTAAGTTCTTTGAGAATGTTCCTCTTAGAAGGATGTTGTTTCTCATGATGTGATTAATCTATTCTTCTATTCTACTTCTGCTTCTACTTCTACTTCTTTGTAGGTACCTACTACTTCTAGTGGACAAGATGAGGTTGTTCCATCTAGAAGAGTAAGAGACGTAGAACTGAACCTAGCTTTGGCCTTGATTTTGTTACTACTTTCTTAACTGAAGTTGAGAATGTAGATGAACTGATGAGTTATTTGTTTGTTGCTTTTGATTGATGATGAACCTAAGACTTATGAACAGGCAATGAGCTCTATTGATGCTAGTTTCTGGAAGGAAGCAGTTAATAGTGAAATTGAATCCCTTATGTCTAATCACACATGGGAACTGGTGATCTACCAAAAGGTAGTAAAGCCATTAACTGTAAGTGGATCTTTAAAAAGAAGCGCAAAACTGATGGCTCGGTGAAAGTATAAAGCTAGACTTGTTGTTAAAGGATTCACACAAAAAATTTGGTGTATATTTCTTTTATACTTACTCACTTGTAACTAAGATCGCCAATATTCGTACTTTGCTTGCTTCAGCATCTAGTTTTAAATTGATTATTCATCAGATGGATGTTAAAACAGCTTTCTTGAATGACGACTTAGAGGAGGAGATTTACATGGTTCAACCTCCAGGTTTTGTTGTTCCAGGACAGGAACACAAGGTGTGTAAGTTAAAGAAATCTCTCTATGGCTTGAAACAAGCTCCAAAACAATGGTATGAAAAGTTTCATAAAACTATTCTTAGTTTTGGTTTTGTTGTGAATCGTGTTAGATGCTTGTGTGTACTCTAAATGTTTGGCAATGATTGTGTCATAATATGTCTGTATGTTGATGACATGCTAATTTTTGGTCACACATAGAGCCATTGATGAGACTAAAGCGTTTCTTTCCTCCAAATTTGAGATGAAAGACCTAGGTGAAGCAGATGTGATTTTGGGTGTTAAAGTCACCAAAACAGGTAATGGCTTTACTTTGTCTCAACCTCACTATGTGGAAAAAGTGTTAAAAAGTTTAATCTTTTGATGTGTGCCTGTCAAAACTCATATGATGCTAGTATTCACTTGAAAAAACATGATGGAATATGTGTCTCAAGCTGAATATGCTAAAATAATTGGGAGTTTAATTTTTTGATGAACTATACTCGGCCTGATATTGCATATGCTGTTAGTAGGCTTAGTCGGTATACTCATAACCCTAGTAGGGATCATTGGATGCGCTTAGGCGTGTTCTGAAATACCTAAAGGAACCATTGATTGAGGTTTGCATTTTGTTGTTATCCTACTATCTTGGAAGGATATTGTGATGTAAACTGGTTTCTGATAATGATGAGGTAATTCTACTAGTGGTTATGTGTTTATCTTGTGGTGGTGCAGCGAATATCATGGAAGTCTGCAAAGCAGACTTGCATAGCCCCTCCACGATGGAGTCAGAGTTCATAGCTCTTGACTTGGCAGGGCAAGAGGCTGAGTGGCTAAGGAATCTCTTGCAGATATTCTGTTGTGGGGCAACTTGCTCCGCCTGTTTCTCTACATTGTGACTCACAGGCAGCAATTAGTGTTGCAAAGAACAGTGCGTACAATGGTAAGAAAAGGCACTACAAATCAAGCATGAATCAGTGAGATCCCTAATTACAAGTGGGGTTCTTACTATGGAATATGTTGAGGTAGAGAGAATCTTGCAGATCCACTGACTAAAGGACTAAACAGAAGATTAGTCCTTGATACGTCGAGGGAATGGACTTAAGCCCGTTGGTTGAGAAATTCATAGTTGATACCCAATCTTGCTTGTAAGGTTTGTGGACTAACGAAGCTGTAGTAGACTCATCTTTGTACATCTTCCCATTCCTATGACTTGTACATTTTTAAGGTTGAGCCTTTGCTCTTAATGATCCATAGCCCAGGATATGGTGGTCCTATGAGAAGACTTGATGGTTTCACTACAGTGAGTGTGAAGGTTTGGCCACCTTCATGGAAGACTTGGGCAGTTTTCTAGAGCACTCATGAGAGTCCCAAGAATTTGTTGGCCATAATTATTGTTGTTTGCAGAACTCGTAATATGTGATTAGGTAAGATGTGTGTTGTTGAGATCTATTTCTTGGTCAAAAGCGTTCAAGATTCGTTCACCCTTTTGATAGAGAAATTCTCAACTCGCTATGTGTTGGTTCAATATATCGAAAGACACCAGTACTTAAGTGTCAAGCCTATTAAATGCTCAGATCAGTTTCTGTTCTCCTACCTTCGCATTTGTGGGGGATTGTTGGAAATGTAATAGGAAATGCAAAGGTAGTTTTATGTTTTGCCCACATAGAAAGAGTAGCAACATTTCCACTTGTTTTTATAGGAGAACATGCTTTGTATTGTTTGAGGCTTGGTGTGAGGGGGTATTGGGTAACCCCACGCGCGCGCCGCCGCCGCCGTCCAAGGGTGCGGCTAATCTTTGTGGTGTGGCTTTATTTTTACGACCAGTTCATTCCTTTATTTTTGGACGGTTACACATTTAAACCTTGTAACCGTTGTCGTTTAATTAGCTCCTTGATCTTCGCCCAATATTAATGCCAAAACCTTACTTTGTCTCTTCAATTTTCTGTCCGTTTTGGCTTCCACCCTCACACTATATATTTGGCTTCCCTTGGCTAGTTTAGAGTACACAAAAAATTCCTAATACACTCTTCCTCTCTACTGATCTGAGCAATATTATGGAGTTCCAACTCTCCTTCTCGAGTGACGAATTGGAGAGTGCTGTGCTAATCTTGGGGGCAAACGCCGTGAACCGATTGCACTAGTCGGGGCGAAATTTGCTTCTAAGACAGTGGTCAGCTCCATACCACGACGCAACGATTCCTTCATCTCAAATTTCGCTTATTTCTCTGATTATCAGCCTTTATTTCTTAAATTTAGAATGTACACTTATAAAACTGAGACTTTGATGAATTGATTGATATTAAATCATATAATTGTATCCAAATATCATATAGAATAACCATCTGATCCCGTTTTATATCCTATCCGATGATGGGTGAACAAGCGAATTGAAGCTCCAGTGTTTAATTCTTTTGACATGAAACTCTCAACTAACATGAATTGAAACAAACTGTGTATGATGACTTTTTTACTATTGTTCATTATATTATGGAGTTGTACATCTAACTTATTCTATTATTCAAAATTGTGTATCAAATGATCATACGCACTTGTGTATGATCCTTTTGTCGAACACTCTTCACTTAAAAAACTATTCTTACCACTTCTACTTTACATGTTTGTTGATACACAATTTTTTAATTTTTTCAATTAAATTTATAAGTAAATACTACAAGAGATAAATGATATTAAGTTGATGGAATTGAGGGACTGGTCAATCTATAAGGTACAATTGCAAGAGCATATAGTGTTAAGTAGGAAATTAATTTAGTAATGTGGTTTTAAAGTTCAAACCTTGGACTATTTTTGTGAATGTGAATTTTTTCACCAATTATCTTTGATCACGCAGCTTCTTTCCTTCAAACATGAAAGCAGCAACGTCCTATAAATATCACTTCAATTCAAGCCTAATAATACAACCCAAAAGCAATAATAATATTAGCAAGAATATAATGCCTACTTCAAAAGCCTTATTYTTCGTCTTCTTTTTTAGTCTCACTTTTCTCATTGTTTCCCATGTCTCAGCTCGTCAACTCGGTGAGTCTTTCCCTTCATTTTTTCAAGTACCACTGTATTGCCTAAATACCTACTAGTTTTAAATTTTAATAACGTTTGCAAAACTTTATACAGTAGTTTATACAAGTGTTTATTTTTAATTTTGTTATTATGCAGGGTCCTTGAAGCCGACCGATTACGTTACACCTGCTATACCATACGTCGGCACTAACCCATCACCAAGTCAGCCTATAGCTGGTTATCCAGTAGTGCCCTACTATCCGGTATACCCGCCGCCGGGCAAGTAAACTGTATGAATTCAATAATTCATACGGAGTATAAAATCCTTTATAATTCGAACAAAACAATATTGTACTTCTGAGTATAATATATAGTAGCGGAATGATTACATCCAAAGCTGTTTCAGAATTTTACCTTTAATTTGTATCCATGGAGTATACATTTACTCCCAAGAATGCAATAAATAAATAAAGTTACTCCTATTTTTTCGTTATTCATCTTACATTGGTTCAATTGTACTTTACCACCTTTACTTTACATGTTTTTAGAAATTACCACCTTCTTTTTTATTTTTTTTTTATAAATTACCACGCATTTACTTTGCTAATCTTTATAAATTCCCACATCTTAAACATCCTTTTTGCTTTATATAGTAACCCGTTATTCACTTTATTTRAATATAGTGATAAATAATAAGGGTCACTATATTAATCAAAAAGGTTACTATATTGACCAAAAGGGTCACTCTAATCCGAGACACAATAAATTTATTGTGCACTCGATACACCTAAGACTTTGCCAAGTTTTTTTTTTCTGTGAACAACTATCAACTGAAAGTAGACTTTTGAACATAATTACCTCATTTTTTAAAAATTATAGAGAACTACAACATAAAAACAATTTCTTTGGATTGCACCACCACAATACCATTAAAACTTTGTTTCAACATATGTTTGACCATTGTCCATTTGTAGGGCCCACATAGAGCTGCTAAAACTTGACACGACCCGCCAACACGARACGAACCCGACCCATTATTAGTGGGTATGGGTCAAGCTTTCCGACCAGTTTAATTTAATGACTCGACACGACACGACCCGTAAATTAAACGGGTCAGGTTCGGGTTTGGACTCTTCAACCCGTATAACCCGTTAAGTTTTAAATATCCTTTTATGATTTTGAAAAACAGGCCACTTGAAAAACAGGCCACTTGAAAAACAGCCCATTTAGTAGCATACCCGTAAACCTAAAGGACCTAAAACCTAGCCGTTTTCTCCTTTTTACATTTTTACCTTCTCTCACCTCATTCTCTCAATCTCTCTTACTCTCTCCAGACGGTTTTCCATACGGTTCCATACCTCATTTTTTCGAGCAATCTTCATCGGTTCATCCCATTTTTCGAGCAARCTTCATCCTCATCTTCAAGGTATTTTATTTTTCGGTTGTATCTTGTATGTTTGTGTGTTATGGTTATTGTATTTTATTTTTCAGTTGTATACTTGTATGTTTGTGAAATTAACAATTATTATGCCTTATTTTTTCGAATTACTATTATTCTCGAATTACTGCCTTATTTTTTTGTACTCGAATTACTATTAATTTACYGTTGAAATAATGTTGATGAATTACTGTTGAAATAAAACTACTTGTGATGAAATCAAAGAGGGAATGAAGAAATAATCAATTATAATTATGCTCGAATTACTGCCTTATTTTTTTGTACTCGAATTAACAATTAATTTACGGTTGAAATGTTGAAATGTTGAATGTTGATGAATTACTGTTGAGTTGATGAATTACTGTTAACGTTACTTCTGTGATGAATTATTGTTGAATTATTGTTTTCTTACTGTTGAAATTATTGATGAATTACTGTTGAAATTACTTGTGATGAATTAACAATTAACAATTATTTTACTGTTGAAATTACTTGTGATGAATTATTGTTTGAATTATTTCTGTTTTTTTGGTTGAGTAATTCAGAAATAATTCTGAATCTTTGTTGATTGAATAATTTGTGAATCATTATTGATTATTATGCAGAATTGCAGATGGATAATCAAAGGGAGAGTCCAATGGGAAGTCCGTTTGAGAGTCGTTGGAGAGTCCGACAATCGCATTGGACTCTGATGAAGAGGTGAATGATAATGAGCCTGAAGCTGACCCTGCTGCACTGTACCTCCAACCAGCAAACCAGATTTAAGTGGTAATCCCCTTCAACCCCGTAAACGCTTAAGAAAATTGACTTCTGATGTTGGGCTCATTTTGAATTGATATAGATGAAAAGATAATGCATGGAAATATACAATGTAAGTGATTAAATGTGGAAGGAATACATAGCTGAAAGTAGTCATGGAATTGGAAATATGCATAGACATATTAAGGGTTGCAGGGGGAAGGTTTATAGAGATGTTGGTCAAATGATTTACAATCTAATGCTTCTGGTAGTGTTGGAAATAGGACTTGTGCTTTCAAAGTTGATGAGTTTCGTGAATTGCTTGCCCTTGCTATTGCTAGACTAATTTGCCCCTACAATTGTTGTTAGTATGAAGGTATTAGGGCTATCTTTTCTTACTTGTGTCCTGAGGTAAGCATGTTAGTAGACACACCATTAAGAGATGATGTGATGTATATGCTAAAGAGAAAGCAAAACTGAATGAGTCATTAAAACTTGCACCTGGTAGAATAGCTATCACTTCTGATTGTTGGACTTCTATTACTACGCTGGGTACATCTCTTTGACTGCACATTATATTGATAGAATTGGCGTTTAGCAGAGTCTTACCTTCTTTTTATCCTCAGCCCTATATGGTGCTACCTTGGCTGAAAAACTGACTTGCTTGTTGAAAGATGGGGTATTGAGAAGAGAATATTCTTCACTCTAGACAATGCCCGGCTAATGAGCTCTATGGTTGAAACATTGAAATATGGATTGGATTTGATGGCTAATGGTGATTATTCAGTTCGTGTGTGCCACAACTAACTTTGATTGTGCAAGAGGTTTAAAAGAAATAATCATGCTATCATTAAAGGTTAGTAGAGTGTTAAGTATGCAAAGCTTCAAAGTCATAGGCATAAGTTTCTTAAATGTGTTCACATGTTAATCTTGAGGTTCACTTCTAAAGGATTAAGCAAATGTGCTCTACTCGTGAGGAATTTTCTCACCTATGCATTTAGAAGTGTTTTAATAATACCGCAGAATACGCCAGAAATACCTATACCATGTTAGAGAAAGTGTGCTTTATTACTTACTAATTAAGAAGACAACTACCTACTCCAGCGAATAGATACAGAGTGCGAACAGGATCTGTCGCCCAAGAACATTCTTGTTCAGTTGTCGATCCGGAATCCTTGCTTGGAAGAGGCAAGGCGTAAGTTCTGAGCGTTTGCGTAAGAGTGGCGGAATTCAGAAAGGGGGTAGAGAAAATTATGCATAGTTCTTGGGTTTTCATGAACAGTTAACTCTTGCCTTTTTCGCGCGAATGAAAAATCGAGACATCAAATGAGTTTCGCAGGTTTTTTGGAACAAAATATGCCAATAGTTCTCCTAAATAGGTAATCCCCAGCATATACATATAATCTCTACAAGCTGAACCGAGTCAAGATTTTAAATTCAAAGTTAAGGTTGTGTCTGGAATAACAAGCCATGTGAGAAAGTGTCAGCGTATAACAGGTTTGTTGACAAATACGTATGGCAACTAGGAGTTTGAGAGAACAGGAAGGTAAAGTTTACGTGTGCATAGTATTGGTCGGAATTACAGCTACAATCATGTTATAATACACGGACAAATAAACGCGAATTATTTGATGCCAAGTCGATTTTAATGTTACAAAGATTTTGGATGTGAGGCCAGTATCTGATAGTATACGCATGCGTCAATGATGAATATGATGGCGGTAATAACTATTGCACGCATAAAGGAGTTGGTCTCAAGGACAAGCGTATTTAACTTGCCCCTTGCTTGACACAGATGGAGTGTTATATCCCCTGACTTACAGCGCGCTTCGCTACATTTGCTGCAAAATATTGGCACCGTGAAACACCACAAATAATGCTCCTAATAGGAGTTGATTTATCTCGTTCGTGACAATTATTCAAATGAGCCCTTCCTTGGCTGACACACACACGTTCTTTACTTGTCTACACTTTACTTGTTTCTTTTTCTTTAGCGCGATAATCTCTCTTTTCTATTTCTGTTCCTTCTTCTAAACCTGCTATTTATATATTCTCTATTTCTTTTAAACTGTATCTTTTTATACAACTTTGCGTTAGTTTCATAAGACCTGTTTTTCGATTATGCTTCTTTCCTCCTCCGTATCAATCTGTTTTTACATTCTGTTTCAAACATACTCAAAGGATTTGATCAGTGAACATGAGATTTCCAGTCTCCTAATACTCTCGCACTTTCTATTTACATTAGTATTTTCATTAGTGTTGATTATTTGAAAATTAGTCTTTGTTTATGCAGTGGTTAATTATTAAAGCAATGGGTAGAAACTCCTTAAATTGTTTCATATAATTCTGATGATGGGGGTGTGTTATCAACACGTGATTTTTCCTCATTTTGGCTTCTCAAGTTGTGTTTTGGTTATTGTAGTCCCTCTCTGTGTTGTGTTTTTCCTTCTATTTCTTACTGGATTCCATCGATGGTTTTCTTTTTTAGGTCGATATGTTTTCGAATACTGATTTCTATCATCAGAATCATAGCGCTATCTACTTCTGTTCTCTGTCTGTTGCCTAGCAAATATTGACAGAAGCGCGAGATCGATTACTACATATAGCAATTGACTTGGTTCAGGTCTGCAATATAACTTCAACCATCGCGACTTAACAGATGCATAATAGATTTATCTGTTTTTTGGGTATTTCCATTAGCTGATAAGAGCACTCAACTTCAAAGCGAGACCAGGATTCTATCCTATTTGGCTTCTCGTCCATTACTGTGCCCAGATATTTATACAAATAATCTTTTTGCTTTTATGTTCGTATCTACCTCTTCGTGGCTGACAGATGTAGCTTTTTCCAGGTAAATCTACTTTGGAGGTCGTTATTTAGGCAACCTTCATCTTTGAGTTAGGTGGACAGATTTATCAGTGCATTAGTTTGGTATAGTTTAGCTTTTATAGTGTAAGATATTACTGTGTTTGAACACAAAAACGAGGATTCAAGCTGGTTGAATTTGTTGTAAGGATTGCCTGTATTTCTCAATATAACGTGAGTCACTTTATAAATAACTTTGAATTTATACTATTTTTGAGCATAACGCATGTATTTATTAAATTGAGTCTCCGTTTTCTTAAAACATTATGTAATTTTAATTTAATATTACCAATTGATTTGTCACGTCCATGCCCTAAGATTCATATCTAATGTAAGTGAAAGGTAGAATTTGTTTGTTGGTCGTAAATTCAAGTGTGCGAGCTAACATACTCACTTGTGAAGGCTAAGTGATTTAGTTAAGGCGAATTGACGACTGTATGTAGAAGTTGTCATTGGAAAGATTCGCGTCATAAGAATCTTATCGTTTGAGGTCTGCTTCATCCAAATATATCATCTCTGTGTGATTAATGTGGATTATGATTCTTATAATGAATTAAATGTGAGATATTTGCCGATGTTTAGAGACTTGTGTCCGGTCTGATATACATTGCTGAGCGTGTAAGATTTGTGTGGTTGTTATTATAGTCTTTCTAGACATTTTGGTACTGTTGTTCGCCCTCGTGTAGAGAGAGTTCTTCTCCACGAATTCTTGGTAGTCTTATATGCCTATTGGTACGATTGTTTTTGGTGGTACCGATCTTTGTTATCTTACTATGAATTAGTTCACTAGCCCTACTATTCTTTTCGGGCGTCCTTGGAAACACTCCTCTAGGATGCTCTTAAATCTGTGGCTGTTTTAATTCATGTGCCAATATTGCCTCCGGCGCTCAAGACTCGTTCATGCACAAATTTATCCGACTATACCCCAACTGCCACACATAACATCGGTGGCAGAAAAGTTGTGATAGTCTGTATTCCTGTGTCGAGTAACAAAAGCTCCACACAAATAAGCAACCTCGAGTAGTATCGGACACACGCCACGACCTCACATCTACGCTGAAGGGTCAGTCTCTAAACAAACAGCCGTTGAACGCGCACTTCCAGCCGTCGGTACCTGAGCTCCAGAGAGGTAATTTTTTTTTATGAAGTTGAGATTCTTTACACGCGCTTAACCGTTCGACGAGTTTCAGAGGTCGCTCTGGTGGATGCTTTACCAGCGTCCTCGAAGGTTATGACCGTAATGGTAATCTTCTCCCACAGAATTTGTTTTCTGTTTATTTGTTGTTCATTTTGTTTCTATCTCTTTTAGACTTCCTCGTTTTTTTTCTCTTACACCAAGCAACAATTGATGTCAATAATACAAACGGACTACGTACATCTGTTTAGACAGGTCTATTATAGTCCCACAAGTTGTTACTAAATGTCCTTTATTATCTCACTTATATGTTACCTCCCACACACTCTCTCTCTTACTATATTAGTCCTTTCTGTTTAATTGTGTCTTTCAGTGAGGTCTCCTTTTACATGTGACAAATTCGTTTTTTGGATATTTAATGATGATGCCAAACTATTTTAGTTTTGTTACATATCAAAAAATTTATGTTAGATGATTTTTTTAGTTCCATATTAATTAGATTCATTCGATCTCACTTTAATTTAATACATAGCCCTTTATTATTATTTCTAAAAATACGTTCTTTCAGATAGCCCTTATGATTGGGATTCTAATCTCATTATTCACTAATACTTTGTTCCGCTTATTCAGAAGATGTATTGTCGATACACACATGACATCTAAGTTATAATTCTGTACCTTATGTGTTCAATAAACTAGACCATGAGCTTCGTGAAATGCAACTAAACTTTCTCTACAAAATTTTTTTTTACTCAAAAATTCTTAGTTATCTACTTTCCTTCCGAATCCTTAGCCTTAAGCTGTCTGCTTGATTTCTAATTAATAACATTGGCTTTATATCCTTGTGATTGCATCCTGTCGTTTTTGCTTGTGTTTCTACATACTATACGAATTAATATATCTACTTCCTTCAATAATATATTATTCATAGTTTCGAGAGTTAAGTGTTTGTGTTGAAACAGCCATCTGAGCATTCCTACTACTATTCAAACAATTCCTTCTTCCTGGTTGGCTCTAACTACACTATGTACTGCTTTTTTGCCTAGGCTAGAACCGTTTCTTTTCTTCTCACCACCCTCGAACCTACTTATGTCTGATGAGTATCCACTGACTGCTAGGACCAAATACGCCACTGATAGACCTGACCCTATGCACAACAAGGCCCTAATAGGTTTGGGAAAGAAGATGAATGCTCTATCCCAATTATTTTGCGCTTGTTCCTCTGAAAATTTGTCCTCATGATGCCTCAAAAATAGAACATAAAGAGCTATTAATCTTTCATTTATATATTATGAGAACTAAGATTTCATATCATGTATAATCGACAATGACATTGCGATATAATTGAAGAATGTCGTACCTATTTATTGTCTTAATTCGAACATAAATCCAGACAAAACACTAGCCTGGTCTTGCACATCCATTCCCGCATTCCAACTCAAAATGCTATATTGAACCGGGTTCTCTGGTTTGTGAGGTTATTAATCCACGAGTGTACTTCCAACTGATGATGATTTAATTGGACCTGTTGGCTTTAATCCCAGAATATAAGACTGTTGTCTAGATTCAGCTCAGCGTCTGGTAGGACGGTGCGGACTAAAGAAAACCGTTCGCGTTCGAACCATTTAACTGGAAGCATATCACTATATACAGTCCCGCGCATTGTTCGGAGGGACTTTCCTTTTGAATGATTTCTTTTCAATGATAGGTGAGAGCTAAAGAGATCCTGGTGGCTCCCAGATCATTATAAAATTGTACCTAGCCACCCAGCATTGAGCCGCAGATTCATAACCTTTTTTTTGTATTTTACCCATTGGTCATTATACGACTATTCAGTGTAGAGTTAAGTGTGCTTTACATATACGCGAAACATGGATACCTAACACAGTCTAACTTTACGAAATTACAAGTTCGAATTTAGTCGAAATTTGATATACTAAATTAGATAGAAGTTTTTTAAACGTTGTCTATCCATAGGAGAATAGGATTCCTTCACTTTCTTGTTCGATCGCCGTATAGATTGTTTGTACCTTGTAGAGTCTAAGTCCAATTAGAAGTTTCAGCACAACCGTAGGTATTTTACACTATCTGGTTTGTGTCTGATAATTGCTTATCTGATCGGATGCACTCTCTGAACGTGCTGCTCTATATAGTTCTTACGATTGTGTTGGATCCGTACTCCCATCGTTTTCGTACGCAAGCATCCGATATTCCTCGAACTTCAAGAGACTTCAGAAAACTTTGTCTCTATATTGTTCGGTCTACATTTACTTACTCAGCTGAACTGGGTTCTTTCCAAATGCGGAACCTTAACTATCAGCTGCACCCTTTTCTTTCGCACCATGTGTGTACTCCCTCTTTGTTTAAGGGAGCGAGTTGATTGGGTATGTCACCCAAACCGAAACAACGAATAGCGACGAAATACTGCTCCAGTTAGGTTAGTATTTTCTCTACTCCTCAATTATGGATAGCGCTTGCCTCTGAAGATGCGGACTGAATCAGTCCTGTACTTCATTAGATGCTCGTTTAGACTAATGTACGTTATTTGATATAGAGTGTCTAGATTTATCATAATTGCTCAAGTACCTAATTGCAATTTCCCTATAGTATCATCAGACGTACTGATAGTTGATATTTGTATATATTCCCTCGTTATTTTACAAAGAACATTTTTAGATAGTAATAGAATAAAAGGCTTATATATTTTCCAACCGATGCGAAATCCGTGTGAATGTCCTTGCTTTGTTTTTCTCGTGAAATTGATGCCCCACATTATACTTGCTTTCCTGCGTTTGATGGTATAGTTTCCCTCCACCGTGTCATTTTTCTCTTTAAAGTGTTGACTGGACCCAAAAGTTGTTTATAATCGCTTAATATCACTGTGGAGCAGACCCTATTCCGGCGCACCGTCCCCCACCCGCCCGAACGCACAGCGCACGTCTCTCCCCAACCTCTCGCGCATCGCAACCCCCTCCACCAATCCCGCTCTGGATAATATCAATTGAGCAAGGCATACAAAAGGTAAACTGAATTGCTTAAAAGACTGTCGTGATAGGAGTGAGACAATTCAAAGAAAAATAATCATTCATGAGGAAAATTACCTAGGCATAATGTTCTTAAAGTGCAAAGTAAAAGTAATATACTTGCGTTTACTGCTTCTAAGTCCTAGTTATTTAAAGTGCACAGTGCAGTGTGTTGTAGCCGTATGAAATAAGCAAATAGTAATTATTCGCATTTAGCCCAGAGAACTAAACTACGAGTTCGATTCTTTAACCATTTCCTATTGTGATATAGTAATTCATGCGCCCTATAAAGAGACGGGGAAGTCAATATTGTGGGTAATTTCTCAGGTTGAAAGTCACACACTCACATGTGGAGAGAGCGCTTAGATGGTTCGAGTGTGTTGTTGTCTGGAGCACCGTTTGCTTTGCACTATGAAGTATACTGCCATGCACCTAGCAACTTAGTAAGAACTAGCTTGCAACTACTACTCGAGACTCCAGCACCTTACCATCTTGCTTGCGGAACTCGTAGCAGTATCCCCTAATGATTAGAATCTCGCATGATTCCCTTTAGACTTACCTTGTATCTTAACCTTATAGTTATCGTGCTATGACCATCAAATGTCGTAGCCTATGTCTATTGCCAACTCTTCCTACTTGACACCCCTAGATCTAACGTCAGCGGAGACTATTATAAGATGTGGGTGGGCATCTTAACGGCCCTGATATCTATATGCATCGTGCTTCGTGTGATTAGTTGTGAATGTCTACTGTGCATATGTCACTTCTATCCACTCCTTCCAATTGGTGTGCGCATCATGGATTCAGGTTGTTTCTAGTCCATTTATATTGCTATCATTCATTTCACATCAATCTACTTCAAAGTCCAAACACGACAATCATCCTCTACAGATGCACATGGCGGCCTCAAATCCATAATTCGCTCATCGAGTACTACGACGTAGTGAAAGATCCGGGCTCGACGTAGTCTAAGGCAAATCCAATAGACTCCATCTAAATGATTAACACCTCTTTCTCTAAACTATATACAAGAGTTTCTTAATCCTCTATCTCTCTGACTGCTATTACTGGCCTACTCTCAAAACATAGATAAACACGAATAGTGCAGGATTCATCAGATCGAAAAGGAGCCCTTCGGTCTTCCCAAAGACATTAATGCCGTCACTTCCATCAAACAAAAGACAGGAATGCTTATGTGTTGAACAAACAATATATCAAGACCGATATAACTCCCATTACAATTGGCAGGACCGAAAGGAATGAGAAAAACCATTTACTCCCTTAGCGTTCGTGACGAGAACCAAAAGCGGAACATTTTGTGAGCAGACAAAACCTCAATACCTTGTATTATGTTAATCAAAATTAATAATAATAAAGTCAAAGAGTGTTCACAAGTGATAAGTCCTCAATCAAAATTTGTACCTAGATCCCCTTTCGCCAAAAAGAAGGATGACGTTTGAAACTTGCGTAACGAATTCGAAACCTTGCAATTTTTTCGCTAGCATTTGTCGATAGGAAAGAAATTTTAACTCCCTTTGAGAGCTTTGTATTTCAACCGTCCATTACTCCGTCACATTTTCGATTTGATCTTCGAATAAATTAGTTAAAGCCCATTGCAAGGAGAGCAATGTATTTATAGGCGTATATGGAAGGATACATTGATCACAACGAAAATAACGACCCTTATATATGCAACTATAAGCCAATTGTAATACGCCTGAGAGAAGCGTAGAATAACGCTTGCTCGTCAAGACGAGTGTTCTAATTATATGCGCTTACACCCCGTACCGGATCGCCCGTAGACCAGCCCACCCGGTCACCAAAAGCGTATATACATCTTTTTTTACTGTTCTTATAGTCTATCTATCTGTTCATTTTCATCTTCTAGGAGCCAAATTCTCTTTCCCATCTTTCTTATTATCCAATTACCTCTTCTCTATGTATGTTGCGTGAAATATCTACTATGATCACAAATATTCGTCTCCTTCCTTTCTATAAGATCAAGGTTATTCTCCTATGCTAGAATATGTTGCCGGCATCCATTCGCCGATTTTATGGTATTTATTCTACTAGAATTTTTGAATTTATCATTGTTTAGAAAATAATCATTTTATAAAACTTGCAAAAAACATAGTAAATCAAAGAAAACCGAAAAATATCTGATAAAATGAATTTAAATGCAAAAATGAGAAGAATTAAAATGAAAAGTGGAAATCTTGAAATGACCTTAAGAAATATTCCAAAATTCATAAAAATAGTAAAATAAATTTAAAAACTAAATTAAATATTTCCGCTCTTATTATGGACTTGTGTTATGATTTCGAGCTTAACTTAATTCCCTTCATGCAATGGTTTTGGTTTATGGATTTATGTTCACGAGTTTCAAAATCAAATTCATTTTCAAAATGTCCATTTTTTTTCTATCACTGGCTTATTCAGTTTGGGGTGAGACAACCTTGCTTGCATCCAATGCCTCCAAAGTCAATCGTTCATATCTCGAAAGTGTGCACCCTTCCGTAGTCTACAGAAATATTGGCAGACCCGTGACAAGAGTTCAAGGTTGCAATCTTTGCGCTCGAAACAAATCAATGCGAGTTCACATGGACCAAACAAGAAAGGGATCCTGACCCTCCCATCTAATCCACGATGAAATACCCTCTTGACTTTAAGGACTATATTTCCACCTACAGTCTGCTCATTGCTTAAATGACTACCGAATTCAAGATGAACGATGAGTTCTGACTGCAGACCACCTTCATTTACTCATTCCCTAGCTACAATATTCTGTGCTCCCATGTCCCTCGAGAAGGCTGCATGGCATTGAAACTATTTCCTTTTTCTTTTCCACTCACCTTGGATACTTTACATCCTCATAGAGTGGTTTTGTTCAAAAACCTCATAGTGAAGGAGCTTAAACTGACATGATTGGTTAGATATCAAACGCCACAGTTGTATTCATAACAAGAAATGCGC
>SNQN01003037.1:22833-49990 GCA_008642245.1 Bassia scoparia
CCATTCATTGTTTTTCTCTTTGTTTTGCTGACTTGACCATTATTGCCCACTCTCGATCTGGTACCTATTTGATCTGGCCCCTCTAATGACCATTTAGGCRATGAACCTCTTTGGATCTAAACAAAACCATACTAGCTAAATTTYATMGGRACTAGGAGTATGTGAAATCTCATTTGTTGCRGTGGATATGATTCAAATTTCCTACATGCTACAGTAGCTTTCATAGTTTCAAGTAACTTTAGTTTTTCAGAATTGACCATTCAAGTTTCCAGTGCTTACTAATATGCACACCAAAGAATAATTGTCCAACCTCAATTATTTGAGCCCAACAAATTTGAAATTGAAAGCCACTTCTCTACTGATTTTCTGCATGCAAATGTTTTTGACTGCTGAAATGATAATGAATTAAAATGATCATTAACTAACCTTATCAACACTATATTAACTGATGTCACAACAACAGACAAGAATATGAGATAAAGAAAAAAAAGGAGCACAAGTCTATAAAAAGTTTCTGGAATTAAGAAAACTGAAGATTAGTCTAAAACTCAAGTGTTGAATTTGATTTCAATATCAATCATATTTTGTTAAAGTTAGTACGATATTGATTTGTGAAAAATAGGAGTTTAGTTTTATAGATTTCTTCCTTGGTGGTTGATTAATACTATTTTTATAAAGATAGAAAATATTATGATCTTGCTAATAGAGTAATAGATGCCGTCCAACATTGTCAAACGGGCCTGGGACGCGCCCATCAAAAGAAGTGCAAGTCCACCTTACAAGGCCAAAGAGGTTCCATCTCAAAACCATATGACAATAAGGGAAGTAGCTCTTTAGCCTTATATAGTGGTCTCAATTAATTCAATTTTAATGTGGGATAACACGTTCACTCACATGTGGATTGTTCACGGGCTCAATAAACATTGACCGTGATTTATCATCGAACAAACAAAATGACTAACATCAAAATGTACATATACGGTATGACGAAGCATGATTGAACTGACTTGCATTGAACAACAAATGTAATGTAAAAATGTAGTGACAGAATTCTAAAGCAAATTGCACTAATTGTCAAATTCATAAATATGTCAACAATTTCTACTTATACAAAATTGCAACAAAAAATGCAAGTAACACTGACACCAGACCCCTCTAAATGAATGACCTATTAAAAATTCCATCCGTTGTTTAGATGTAAGGGGTGATTATCCGTCGAATCGAGACCGAGCTTTGCTATGTTCGTCTCATGTTCATTTAAGTTTTTTCGAGCTCGAATCGAGCTTGAAAATTATCTAGCCGAGCCTAAATCGAGCGTTGACCGAGCCTTTAACGAACTGTTCACGAACAAGTTATGCTAATTATTATTCTTGGTTCTATCGACTTCTTTGATTTTCTTCTTAAATTTTTCTTCGTTTTGTTCATTTTTTTATGTAAAGAATTTGTTAACCTTCTCATATGTAATAAGCAAGATATTTATTATTATGTATTTATGCATAATATATTATTTTTAAAATATAAAATAATTAACGAGCCTGTTCACGAGCTTTCGAGCCGAACCCGCTCTAGTTTAGCTTGGTTCATTTAGCTTTTGAGCCGAGCCCGAACTCTAGCCGAACTCCAACGAGCCGAGCTTTGACCGAGCCGAGCTCGAACTGTTCGCGAACAGGCCGAGCTCATTCTCACCCCTCATGTAACATGTCGACTTTGACATTATTCACCTATTCACTTTGATGATCAATATCTAATTATACATTAGTAGGGTTGTTAATGAGTCGAGCTCGACTCGAAGTTTTYACAAGCCGAGCCTCATTTATGTTCTACTTGAAAAAGCTTRCRAACAGGCTCGAAAATATATACTTTCTCCGTATCGCTAAAAATGCAACAAACTCCATTTTAGGAAATATCACAATAAATGCAACAATTTTTTTCCATATTTAGTAAGTTTTAGCTTCTGAAATATCTATTTTACCGTTACTAAAATATTTAAAACATAAGTAAACTACTCTAATTAACAGTATCAACCTATAATATAAATTAATCAAAAACCTAAACATAAACTAATTTCACCAAGGACCACCACTCTCCCTCCCTTATCGAGCCACCGTCGAGCAGTAGTCTAACCATAATCGAGCAATGTTCGATCAATTTCTGGGCAATTTCTGGTGGTAGGGTGTTCGATTGGGCTCAATTAGGGTTCGCGAGTGGTTGAATTGGACTTCGCGAGTGGTTCGATTGGGTTTCGCGAGTGGTTCGTAGTGTTTCGATTGGCTTGTTCGATTGCGAGTGTTTCGATTGGTGGTTTGATTGGTTGTTCTATTGGCTTGTTGTTCGATTGGGTTAATCGACTGGGTTTCGTCGTGGGTTGTTGTGGTGGTTCAATTGGGTTTCTTCGCAGTTCTTGCTGGTGGTTTGTGGGTGCTCCTAGTGGTTCTTCRGCGATGCTGGTGGTGGGTCATGGTTGGTGCTAGGTGTCGATGCTTCATGGTGGGAGCCAAGTGGTAGGTGGTGGTTCTTTCTTACCCACTTCTCATTATTATCTTAATTACATTTCTTAAACAAGCCTTTGATCTTACTTAGAAAGTTTTGCCTAGGAGTCCGCAACATTGAGTTTATTGCGTTTTTAGCGATACAGAGGAAGTATTTTTTTTTATTTATCTATTTAGCTCAATAATGATAAAATTAGTAGTATATTATTGTTAAGTCTAACAAAAAAAAAAAACTATAGCTATTAATATTTTCTAAGAAGTCATTATATTGCTATAATTTTTGAATTCTAATATAGCTTTAATGTATTTTAAACTTAATTTTAAAGGCTCGGCTCGAGTTCGAAGATATTCATCACGAGCCGGACTCAAAATATTCAAAGCTCGGCTCATCACCCCTATACATTAGGAAAAACAGTCATGTTAGATTTTGTAAGGTTTGTTTCCATATGTACTATCCAAATATATACGTTTTGTAAATAATACAATCACACAATTTAAAATATAAAAATATACCAATGTTACACCTATTTAGAAATGAAGGAAATATAATTTACAATCGTTTGCTTCTTGAAACCATGATATGTGCATTGAAAGAGAAGATTCCTGAAAAACAAAACTAAATGGAAAATATGATGTTACAAAACTCAAGCAATAAGCTGCACAATTTCTATCTCAGCAATCTAGCACAGCTTATTATCTCAAGTTAAACTTATAATTACAGGAGAATATGATCTTTAAACAAAGGAGACCAAAGATCATTCTGCCATTTATAACGAATTATGCAAACGGATTTCCCCCATATGAAGCGACTGATCCTTGGGTTGGAACATTCCTGCAGAAGATTTTTAATGATCAGATTGGGTTGGAACATTGGGAARAACATCTGATATAACATAGCACGAGTAACAAACACTATACAGCCAAAACAATAATTACAAGAGGGCAGCCTTACTGCATTTGAGAACTTCGGGCCTCAATTGTTGTGTATGAGTGTGACACCCCACCTGTTAAAATCCTTATATAAGATTCCAACTGAAATCGATAAGCCAAATACCATGTAGGAAAAAACAAGACAATTACCAGGGGGAGTCATAGGATTTCCAGGAAACCATGGCTTGTTTGTGCCACCAATATAAGAGGATGGTAGCGGTGCACTGGGAAGTGCAGTTTGCAAAGTATTCATGCCCATAAACTACAAATGAAACACATAATTCCGATTAACAGCATAATCAAGTAAATCCATGCTTAAAGGCTTGAGTAATAACCAAGGACAAGTTGAAATCATGAAAAATCTAGATGTGAGAAAATATCTAATGTGTATGTAGAAAAATCTTGCAATCACAGGATATGCATTGCAAAAGAAACATTGTACTTCTGCATTTGAGTGCTACAACAATCCCCAAAGAYAGTCCATATTGCCTAATAAGGTGCTACGTTACCATAGTAACGGCAGTAGCCATACTAAATTTATGGTCATAATAGTTATTCAAACTATGCATATTGAGATTCTGACCTCGAAATTCTCAAAATCAAWCCAAATTATGCATTTCGAGCCCCYTTTATTAAGGCTTTGGAATAAGCGCRTTATGTTCTAACCAAATTAGTGATTTGAGACTCGGAAACACACAATGCCAAATTGTATATGACAACTAATTAGAATAACAAATAAATTAAACTGAATTTCTAATACACAAGAAAGCAAAAACGGAGTAAAAGGGAGGACCAATTACTACATAATGCACAATTTCTGCACACCATCATGATAACAACTCATGTTGATAAAATATAATGGAACCTCAACAATGGTAGAATGAATGGTACCACGATCTATGACCACTCATAATTTATATTATAATCACTAGTATGCTCCTTAAATAGAAAATTCTGCAGTCTTTGAGACCTACCGKATCGTGTGCTTCCAATTTAGAGTCAAACAGCACGTCAAATGGGTTACCAGAGTTCTGCCAAAGTTTATCACTCTGCCAAAATGAGAAAGACAGCTCAAATATTGAGAAAATTATGTTAAAAATCACTATTTTAAAGATTGGGAAAATTTGTAAATTAACACCAACCATGAAAGGATGCATTGGTTCAACAAAGGATGATCCAGAAGAAACATCTGACGCTAAAATTTGAAATGAGAAACCTTCGGTAGTGGATGCAATATGCTGGAGCCCATCAACATTAAAATCCTGCAAAGTGCAAACATACAATTTCAAAAATGATTTCAACAAAAGAAATAAAATGCCTATCTATATTTTTTTTTTAATAAAAAAACCAACATAGAATCTCAACAAGAAACATGGATCTCTAAGCAGACCTTTAATGAAAAGAAATGAAAATTAACCCATAAGATAATAAATCACCTCTTGAGTTCTAAAGCCGGAAAACAAATCAATGTCAGAGGATGAATTGCCGACAGAAGCTTGCACATGTGTGTCATTACATTGATGGTGTTCATTGGCTTCATCAAAGGGTTTCCATATCTGCCAAAACCAAGTATAAAATAAACAGAAGCAATTCAAAGTCTTCATTATGTTTTATCAGATAAAAATAGTGTGGATCCACTGAAGTACATCAATAAAGAAASWCYMSAGAGAGAGAGAGAGAGWGTGTGTGTGTGTGTGAGAGAGAGAGAGAGAGACAGAGAGAGAGTATACTGCCAAGCACTATCTAGCACTTAAGAAGTTCAAAGAGGATGACAAGGCCTAATGGGAACATCGGAAAAGGGGTGTTTAGCATGCCCAAAGTTCCATCAAACACAACAAATGTCTGGACTCCTACCATTAACAAAGGAACTCATAATTACAGGGGAATTGATGAACCAACCTGACTACTTGGCATGTTAGTTGCAACATGATCAGTTTGTAGGTCCTCATTCCATGGATTAGACACCAAAAAGGGAGGTGAATGATCATGAGGATTCTGAGAATTCGGCCACTGCAACCCACCAACTGAGGATCCAATAGAATGTTCTAACTCCGCTTTTGGACCAATAGAACCCAAGGTTTTATGACCAGGGGGACTAGGCTGTGGCAAATCAAATGTAGCCCACCCCTCATTAATTGGTTCTGATTGTTCACAAAGCTTCTGGTTTGAAACYGGAGTGGGAAGATTCTGACTTATTGTAGATGAAGAACAGAAATGTGATGGATAATCTTGAGACAAAGCTGGAGAATTTGCAGGTTTTTGCCCTTGAAATAGATCAACACCTGCAACAGAATTGGGTACTGRCATGACCATTTCATCCTTAAAAAGATTAACTTCACTTGAATTTCCAACTGGCAATGACGAAGCAGTGCCAAAGGCTTTCTTCTGAGTGGTGATAGTTGAGTGATTGAATTCTGAATGAAAAGACACAGACTTTTTCTCAGAAGATCCTATGCTCCCTAATGACACAGTTCTCTGCAGAAGGAAATACAGTAAGATATAGACTAAATGCAAACAATATATATACAACCTCAGAAAATAGTGAGATTGATATAGCAAAAAAAATCATGAGCACTATAGATAATTAAGTACCGGAACTAGAGGTAGATTGATGATGCAATGAGTTGAAATAATAAATTAATAATAATGATAAAACATGCCCAGTTTCTGCATAATCTAGCACGCTACACTAGGGCATAATTTTAGAACTATGCTCTCTGAGATACTTGAAATAAGTTGTAAAACCCTACCCTCCTTGCTGAAACTAACATTCTTCGAAAGGCATATCTTTAAATTCTAAATAGGACCCAAGTCAAATTTGAACTTAACTAGACAAATTATGATAGTCTTGACTGGAAGGAAAGGAATTGAATCCCAGATCATAGCTGTAACTAAAAGGGCAGATACATATCTATGAGAAATGAAATTCACCACAAATGATAGGGTTGCTAGCTCAATAATTTTTGTGTGAAGGTAACATATTGGTTGCTTGAATTTCAAAATAATCATTTAGCATCATATCTAAATTTCCAATCAAAACCAAGTCATCTGAAATAGCTTCTCAAATATTGATATGATATTTTTCCATGACAAATAATGACGAGTGATAAAAGCTCATACTCATTACAGTATTCTCAATTACCATTTCTGATATCTTAAGGTGCTATCACCAAAAGGCCATAAATATGATAACATTCTCACAAACATATGTCAGTACTTCAGATCCTAATCACCCCAATAGTCAGGGAAGATGTTTAAAGGGGCATTTGGAAGAGAGGTTTCTGAAGGAGTGAAGGGTGTGTTTGTCAGCTAATAATATAGATATGGTATACCCACTAAAAATATGTTTAGTTACCAAGCTTTTTGGTCTATAATCAGATCTGACAAGGGCATAACAGGTTTCCAGTTCATCTAGTTTGTTATACAGAGTAGATAGATCCTAAGGTTGGTTAACATAAACAATCTGATACCACTCTGAAGATTCAGGTAACAAATCCCATTACCCTCATTCACATTTCACACTCATAGCTCTCCAACTCATCACCCGCGCCAATACACCATTGATTCTTTAATCTATTCTGCCAAAACACCATCACGTTGTCTCATCTCTTCCATCTCTGTCATATTTTCATTAATTCTAATCTATTTCTTTAAAGATTTAGTAAACCATCATTATGTGAATGTTAATTCTCGTGACATAAAAGTAGTTATAGAAAAAATATTCATCTATCTTCCATTATCTCTCATTACCAATGGTATGATAGTATTCCCATAGTAATAGTGAAACCTCTGCCACACATTCTTTCTACCATAACAAACTTGCAATACAAACTCAACTGGTAGAAGATTATAAATGGATTTCCATTGGACATTAGGAATTGATGGGCATCCAAGGAGGGACTCGCATCTGATTTGCTCGATGGTGAGATGCCATCATAAGATGCTACCAACAGTACCAAGTGCCAAATGTAAATGGAAGGGCCCAACTCGGAGACTGCACCGGGTCTACAACCAGTTCAAGGAGGTGGACGAGAAAAAGGCCTTCTGTTTTATTTTTAATTTATTTATCTCTTTAGGTCTCCATCCTTGCTCAAAGTCCTTACAAAGATATTTGAGCCAAGTAAAAAATTGGGTCTTACGAGTAATTATCGATTTCTTGCAGTCATATATATCAAATTGATGGTCAGATTGGTGCCCAGCAAGTAGCCACAAGGCCCAAGGGCAGTTAGGAAGCTTTAAACAACGATCTTTTCTTTTTTCTCCCCCTCTCCCCCTTGGGGCCTTGCTTGGGGTCTTCCCCTTGGGGCCTTGCTTGGATTGCTTTACATAACTTGGAGAAGCATAATGCATTTGCAAAATACTTTATGATTGTAATACGCCCTGCATTTTGATATTTGATTTATTTATGATGGTTGCACTAGAGACAACTATAGACAACTAAAAGAAAATGAATTTATCAAGGTGATAGATATTGGAAGCCGAAAATTATTACAGTGAAGGTTTTTAAATGTATTTTGTCAGTTGGAACTATGTTGAGTAGTTTAAAATGACATCAACACCAACAAAACCTTAATCACAACAACATTATAATTACTATTTCATTGCTTTATGTATATTTTTTAAACATTTTTTTTATTGCCACTTCACATGTTATTTTATTCTTATCAAGCTAGTCATACTTTAGCGTGAGACAAATATAGTTAGATACTTAGATTCAACAAATTTAACATAATAAGCRTACTATGCACTTCCATGCAGCAAACAWTCTATAGAAAATAATCACACAACCTGAAGAATTTTGTAACAAACAGTTGCRTTTAAAATATAACCTGTGGTTGCCGCACTGGAGCTTTATTAACCTTTGCATATGTTTCCGAGTATGTGCTCAGTGTCTGCTGATGGAGACCATCATATATTTCCCTAGAGGAATCAGATGTAGGACTTGAAAATCCATCATCTTTTTGAAGATTTGGTGACTGCGGTTCAGACTTGAATGGATCACCACTTGAAAATGAGTAATCTGAAGCTCGTGAGCTAGATGGCCTAGATCCTTCATTTGCAAATCTGTCCTCATAAAGATGCTCACTCAAACGCCCAGGACTATAAATACTACTCGCAACATTCCTATCATAAAGATTATGATCGGAGCCAGGCTTTCTATTAATTGAACCTTTGTGCTTTCTGTTCAACCGATCTTCATACTGAAAATCATAAGGCGGACTTTGGGAGAAAGAGTGATACGAACTGGCTCTCCTGCTCTCATCACCAACATTTCTTTGACTCTACATATAAAAACGGATTAATGATACATTATRTAAGTACGAGCAAACAAGAAAGAGAAAAAAAAGCTTCAAACAACATCCCATAGAATGCGATATGAGAGAAGCTCTAGGAACAACTCACCTGCATGTCCCAAGGAGGCTTCTCAGAATTTTTTCCACCGGCATATTGACAATCTACATACACAGCCTTAATGAACTCTCGGACCTTATCAACATTACTGCAAAAACAATGATAAAATCTTAGAATCTACAATATGATGCTATGCAACAGCATAAACTAACAAAATATGATTTACCTACTGCTTGGTTGTCTCTGTCTATCCAGATCCCAGTCCTTCAAGAATATTTCTCTTGCCCTCTATACAAGTAATCACCTTTTATAAGAACACTCATATACATACATAGATAGAGGAGAAAGAACGTAAAACTTGGAAAACAGAACATCAACACTTACTTGATTACCACCATTTTGAAGGGCTTCAACTTCTTGTGATGTGAATTTAGACATTGACACGGACTTCACACGATGAGTAAACTCACGACTGTATCAAGAAMAAATTATTAATCATGAAACAACCAATATGAATTATTGTAAAAGAATATGCAACAAAACAGATATGGCATAAACAAGTTAACCACAATGCCTCCAATCAGGTTCTACTATCMTGAAAAGAATACAAGCACTGAGAAGTGAATAGCAGGCTACAAAAGCCACTAAACAGGGACCATTATGCACTATATKGCCACTGCTTATAACCATTATTATAAGCAAATGTTTAATGTAAGCACAGCAGCATGGATGAGAGAATACATCATAAAAAATTAGATTTGAACTAGCATAAAATTATGGAAACTCTATGACCAGTATAAAAAGTAAATGATACTCCATTCCAGATGAAGCAAGTAGATCAGGAAAAAAAATCAGATGCAAAGCGAAGATACTACAAGCCAATAGGGAGGAAGCACAATCTTCCACCTTAAAAATCCCAAATCACAAAACTTTAGTCACTAAAAGTTCAACATCTCCATTCATTTACAGCATTCAGACGTCAAAATGGTAGACATTCCATTCTGAATAATACAAATTGAGCTTTTTGTCTCTAAAAATAAATCGTTATTTCCATGAGCCAGTGATAAATGAATCAAAGAAACTCCGGTAGCAGTGGAAACTTTAAAAGCACTCAGGGTAGTTGAACACTGTGAAGGCAAGAGATGAAGTGTCTTGGATAAATATACTTCATGCACAGAAATTCAACCATCATTTTAGTATTAAAACAGCTTGCTGGGTACTTTTAAACACTAGTGTTGCTTGAATATTTATGTGCAGGTACAACAATTAACTTAATGCATTAACTCCATTTTATATACCCCTAAAAAAACTCCATTTAATATAGAAGTAAGACCATCTTGTGATGAATCAATAGCAGACGAGAAGGGTAAATTAGATAGTTTATGATAGCTTAGATACTAGAAGGTTTAAAAGTTGTTAGGAAGGGTTTTCTATATATTAATCTAAGTTTGGAGAGAATAGGATGTTGATGAATGAAGATGAACATGTTTCATGTTGTGTAAAGGGTTTTTTGTAAATAACCCCAAGAGCTTTCATCTTTAAAAAAAAACAAAACACCTCCATAACTTTTTTATTTTATATAACCTCCATAACGTTTTCAAAAGTATTGTTGCACCACCAAAACCTAACGCCATAAACTTTGATCGTTAAGTGGCCCCCACAAACATGATTTTACCCCATTCTACACCATTCTTCAACCTCCCCCATTTCACTTTCTCTCTACTAACCTTATCATCACCATAGCACTAAAAACCACCTTTAGTGCCTTTCCTCTTCTTCCTTTCTCTCTCTTTCTTCTATCCTTTCTTCTTTGTCCTTCAATTTCTTTCACTTTCACTTTCTTTCTCCAACCTTAGCACCCCCATTATTAAACAAAAGGTCTAATAAAGACCCTTGTGAGCTCCACTGCCCACTCTAGCGCTAACTAGGGCTCAATAGCAGTCCAATCTAGATTCAGGACTGGATCAGAAATTTGATCAAAAACCTAAATATTCTAATCCGGACCAGAAGACAGGTTTCAATGAAAATAAGTATTTTTGGGGAAGCCCAAACTAAAACAAAACGTTCAAACCCTGAAATTTAGTCTAAGCTTCCACTCTCCACTGCTCTCTTTAGTCTTACTCTACTGCTATCTACCTCTCCACTAACCACTTCCCTTCACGCGACCAAGGCACAACACTCCAACAACTCCAATCAATTCTCCTTCTTCAATTTCTCCTCGAGGTAATTTTGGGTTTGAGTTATTGGTCTTCTTTTTTTCATGATTTCTTAGGGTTCAATAGCACCGGTTGTGGGGTTTGGTGGGTGCATTGGGTGTGGTTGATTGGTGGTGCAAGTGTGCGACTGGGGTTTGGGTCGAAAATCTTGGTTCATCTAGTGGATTTCCAAAAATTGAAAATCCTTTGGTAAATAGAACCATTAAAAGAAAAAGATAAATTGCAAAATTGTAAATAAAATGTTGCATATATTTACCAAAATGCCATTGGATTTCCAATTTAGGCATCCCTCCTGTCGGGTGTGGTGGCGAGACTTTATAGAAGTTGAGTAATTTTTTATACTTTACTATGACTTGTAAAACTTGGTAGTGTTTGTGATTTGTGATTTGTGGATACTATAATACTTCATTATTTTCTTTCTATTCTGATGATACTTTCTAGTGTAGTGAATAATATTTTCGTTCAATTTATGTTGTACTTGGTTACTTTGTTGCTTCCAAGTTTCAACCTTTCGTTGTTTTATTCTATGTAATAATTTGACAATGTGCTAATATGTACTTTGTTTTATTCTGATACTAATTCAATTTTGATACTGTAATATGTTACTTTGTTGGTATATTTTTATTTTTGATCTCAAAACTTTTCTTTGTAAAAAAACAAAAGGTCCAAAACCGGTCTAGAAATCTCAAATTTTAGTCTTTCGGGTTCCAGACAGCCCTAGCGCTCACCATCACCGACAACCAATCAATTGGTGGTGTTCATCAAAAATTTAATTGGAGACGTTATTAAAGATGAGTTTGGGATTAAGGATTTAGAGTGGGTAGTGCTTGAATTAGTGGGTGGGTTGGTGTTTGAGTGCTTCGAATAAGTGTGTGACTGAAACTTGGTTAGGGGGTGGTTATGGGTCTATGGTTAAGGTGGTGGGTTGTAGGGTGGCTCAAATTAGTGGGTGGGGTAGTGGATTGCATTGGGTCAGTAGTTAAGGTTATGGTGCGTTGCGGCGTTGGTGGCTAAGGTGATGACGTGTTGTAGATGATGATTAAGGTGGCGGGTTGATGGGTTGGTGTGTTGTGGCTGAGATGGAATACGAACTGGGTAATTGTGTTGGTGGTAGTGGTGGTGAAGATGGTGGGTATTGTGGTGGTTGCTTTCGTGGTATAGGCAATGGTTAATGGAAGTTTATTTAATGAGGGGCTTTTTGGTAAATTCAACGTGTATTTTGGGAAGAAAATTGACTGTGGATCCCACTTAACGGCTGAATTTAGCTGCAACAAAACTTTTAGAAACATCATGGGGGTACTTAAAATATTTTTTAAGTAGCGATCTTTTTCAAAAATTTCTAGTGTAGAAATTAGAGTGAGTGTGCAGCAACTCGAAAGCTATAATCTTTACTACTGCATTCCGTTTCACCTTTCTTAAAGTCTCCAATCTTTGACACATTATCACCATTTATATGTCCTACAAAAACCAATCTATTATACAWCCAAATGGTGTGATTTGTTCTTCAATAGGGATCTACATTTCCATAATGGTTAATCATACTAAATGGTTGTGAAAGAAGGGAAAATGAAAACTTACTGTATGCCGCTACAAATCATACAAACAAATGTCCAAAAATTGGTGCAAACATATTGCGGGCCCTGTAACATAAAATTGAATCATGTTAAACAAAAATATAAATATTGATACCTGAGAGAATTTTTCAAATGAGTCCATCAAGAACATAGAAAAATTCTCATAAATGAACATACCAAAGAATGCTTTCAAAGGTTGACTTAACCTAAGATATGCAATCGTAATTACAACTATAGCCATGTTGACTATTGTTGAAACTTGCAAGATTTATAATGAAAATATATCCACTTTCTAGCATAGACGTGTTAGTGTACCATAATTTCCCTAATAAGATAATGAATCTAACTAAACCTTTTGTAGGATGGGAATATAGAAACCTATAATGATAAATTTAACAGTTGAACAATAAGTTTGTTACTGGAATTGAAACACAAAATCCAAGGAAAATATGCGAGATCCTCACCATCATTGTCACAAAAATAGATAAAATTTTAAAAATTATAYTATAGAGAAATTGAATTGCTTTGAAATCTTTCCTTCCTTAAAAGATCATCATCATTTATTCATTTCTACACTACCAAATTGTTTAAAAGCTAAAACAACAATTTTTAATGAACCTTTTCAAATTTCTATAAGCTAGTCAGGTTATATTTGCAGTTAATTAACCAATTTGAAGAAAGTAAGGTTGCACGAGACACAACTTCAAAGCATATTTCAGGGAGATATTCAAGAAAGGGTAATTAAGTTCATTTCAAAACTARCAGTTATTTCATATAAGAATAAATGGATTCAAATAAGGAAATTACTCGTGGAGAGAACACGAATAAAGCTCAACTTCAAATATCTAATATTTCACGACTAAGTTTCTATCAGAAAAACATCCTAAATTTCCAACATAACAGATAGTAACTTCTCTCTAAATAAATAGGTTACACAGATTTTGCAGTATCAAGCATAATGAGAGCTAAGTCTCTCCTAACAGATTTTCAAAACCCCAAATGTCATTCTCAATATCTCATTGTTATGACATCCCTAATCAACCACTAAAGACCTTATTTTTCAACTAACAAGCCAGAACTGGAATCCCAATTAGTCAACAATGTTGGTGCCTTTTTTTTATCAATGTCTTTTTGTTCCACCTTACGTCCAGGTTATGAGTAAGAACAAGATTTCATCATCATATTGTGCCAAAGCAGGATGAGTCAATGTCGGTCAAGGTCAGGATCAAGATCATTTACAAATGAAAGAGCTTAAATAAATACCACCTTCAAAAATGARTATCCCTCGACGGTCACCAACTAAAAATTCTACCCTGCTCCCAAGAGCAGGGTATTTTATGTGCTGTTGTGCTCCCAATCAAAATGTCCCAAATCCTAAAACCTAAATGGCAGAAAATCTCATAAACCCTATATACAAATACCCTAAATTAAACGGGGAGCATGTACCTCATTGCTCTCGTAGGAGCATAATGGAACAATCAATCACMAACCCACAAAATTTGTATCTACTTCTACTTATTCATTGCTCTGTATCCCAATTAAGTGCGACATTTTAACCAAAAAAATCCGTAATTGTACTACAATTTCTTCAACCAAAATTAAGGCATAATGGTCAATTCCTTCTTCATTCTTTATTTACATTTGCTCGTCAAAAAAAAAAAAAACAATCGAAAGGTACAAATTAATTCAATCACTTATACAACTGACAAAATAGTTGAAACATGTACATCAAAAGTAACAGAATCCCAAGAAAGCTAAGTTTAAACAAATCAATCATTAATTTCTATTTAATGCAATAAAGCATAAAGTTAAGAAGGGGAAAACAATACCATAGAATTGCAATTGATGCAACGTCTATTAGGCGGCAACTTCATGAGACCTCTAATGATCTTCTCGTTTCTTTCTACTTCTCTTTTCGTTGACATTTTTTTTCCAGCAAAATCAATTGAATTCAATTGATTGAATTCAATTACCTCGAATCAAAATCGGATTACAGAGAGAAAAAAGAAAAACCTAAGAAAAAGATTGAATTGAAGAAATTCGAAAATGAGATTGAACGCTGAAAATAACGGTCGGATAATAGGATTTAGGGGTTTTGATTGCTGGTCACTCACTGGAATGAAATGAGTCCAAACTTTAAAATAAACTTTCAATCTTCAAAAGTTCCCAATCATTACACTAGTATTTTATTTTAATTTTGATGGGGAAGATAGTGTTTGAATTGGGTTGGTTAACAAATATGGAGTATTCATTCATTTTAACGATTTTTCTAATGTGTACCTTAACCTAACGGCTTCCGATAAATGTTACTGCAACAAATTTATTATAAAATATTTTATTTTATAGCTTATTTTCTGTGCAATCAGCCACACTTTAAATTCTGTGTGGCTGGCAATACTACATAACGGACTCTGTTAGTTCGTACAATTCCGTACAACATTAATAAACTAAAGAGTTTAACTATAAAAGCCACAAAAGAGACCACATCAAAACCTAACACTAATCCAACAAAAAACACAGATCTGCTGTTTCTCTCTCCTTCTGCAATCTGCTGTTCAATCTTATGCAATATGCAATTTGCCCAACCTTTCTCTTCAGCAATATATATACGGTGAAAATTTGAAAAAAAATGTAAACAAAAAACAATCAAATGAAAGAGAAGATTCAGCAAATTCTTCAAACAAACCAATGAAAGTCGAAAACATTCAAGATTCAATGCAACATTTGCAACTCACAAATTATGAAAATTTTGAAAATGAATACAATATTGTGATTACTTTTTACATATCATGTGATTACTTTTTCAAAACATAAATGATTTGTAAAAAAATAGTGAGTAAACACAACAAAACAATATAAATATAAGCGAACTATATTATATGAATTACTTTTCTGAAATGTTACAATTACTTTTCTGAATTAGATGATGAAACTAGACATTTATGAATGTACTAATCCAAAATTACTTTTTGAATTATGAGAACTACTTTTCTGAATTAAATGAACTCTTTTATGAAATATATAAACTAATTTTCTGAAATATATGAACTACTTTTATAAAATATTACAATTATTTTCTGAATTATAAGAAGTATTTTACGAATTATATGAACTACTCTTTGAAATATATGAGCTACTTTCTGACAACACAAAAAAATATTATGAACTACTTTTTTATGAATATCAAAATTACTTCTAATTATAAGAAGTACTTTTACGAATTTATGAACTTTTTTACGAATTATATGAACTACTTTATGAATATCAAACAATTACTATTCTGAATTATAAAGAAGTACTTTTACGAATTATATACTACTTTTTAAAATATATGAACTACTTTTATGAAATATCACAATTACTTTTCGGAATATAAGAACTACTTTTACGAATTATATGAACTGCTTTTATGAAATATATGAACTACTTTTATGTAATATATGAACTACTTTTAGAAATATTATAATTACTTTTCTGAATTATAAAACTACTTTACGAATTATAAGCACTACTTTACGAATTATACGAACTACTTTTATGAAATAATATGAACTACTGTTCTAATTATATGAACTACTTTTATAACATGCCTTAAAATATTCACAACAAAGCATTTCCCTGCTGAATCCTCTGCATGAATAGTGATTCCAGTCAGAAATTTTTTTTGCATGTAAAGCATTCTGATATCTTTCTTCCGATCTATAAGTTTAAAATTTCAAAACAAAATAGAACGAATATTAAAACTTAAAAAATTCAGAATATCTTCATATTGTGATCGAATTACTTTTGAACAAAAAAACAAAAGAAGAAAACTAAACTCTTGAACTCAGATTTACTACAAATACAAAGAAAAACAAGTGAAAAACAAAACAAGAAAAACTAGAAGAAAGTAAAGGAAGAACGAGAAACGAGAGAGAAGCAAAGAAAGAAGAAAGAGAGAGAAGCAGAGAAAGAAGAAGAGAGAAATTGAAGCAAAGAGAAATTTAGAGAGAGACAGAGAGAAAATTTTAGAGAGAGAAGCAGAGAGAAATTTTAGAGAGGGAAAGTGAAAATAGAAAATAGATTGACAAATGATAATGAGATGTCATATGAACATGTAAATAGTAAATTTATGACAGCATGTGACTTTAAAAAACACATGCCTGCAACCAAAGAACATAGAATTACTTTTCTGAAATATAAGAATACTTTTCGAATTATATGAACTACTTTTATGAAATATTATAATTACTTTCTGATTATAAGAAACTACTTTTACGAAGTATAAGAATTACTTTTACGAATTATACGAACTACTTTTTATGAATAATAAGACATTTAGGGAGATAATTAATCTCATAAAACAAAGGAAGTGATGAATAACTTTTCTAAAAAAATGAATTACTTATTGTCAAAATTTAAACATATAAAACACAAAACACTCAACAATAAAACAAAAACATTACTTTCAGGAAAAATGAATTACTTATTCTCAAATATTTAATTACTTTTTTAAAAAAAATAAATAATCAACAGCAAAATTTCTGAATTAAAAGAAGTACTTTTACGAATTAATGAACTACTTTTATGAAATATCACTATTACTTTTTTGAATTATAAGACTACTTTTACGAATTATATGAACGACTTTTATAAAATATATGAACTACTTTTATGAAATATCACAATTATTTTTCTGAAATATAAGAACTACTTTTACGAATTATTAAACTACTTTTATTGTAATTATGAACTACTTTTATGAAAATTTATATACTTTTCTAATTATAAGAACTACTTTTGCAAATATAAGAACTATTTTTACGAATTATACGAACTACTTTTTATGAATAATATGACATTTAGGAGAATAATTAATCTCATAAAAAAAGGAAGTGAATTAAGCACCATTCTTCACGAAAAAAAAGTGAACTAAGAACCACAACAACCAACCACCATTGTCCACACACTCACCGACGCCACAGCCAACCTGAATCGACGCCAACAAATCAGAAACCGACGCCAGTCGCCACACTTAGCATTTCACAACGCAACAACCACAACTACAACAGAATGAAACGCAACAACAACGCTGCTGCCAACAACTCCAAACCACCACTGTCCACCGGCCACCAACACAATCCACCACACTCACCGACGCATGCCACGCCGAAACCGACGCCAACAATCAGAAACGACGCCACTGCCTTAACATTTCACAACGCAACAACACAACTGCAATGCAACCACAACTGCAACAGAAACGCAACAACGCTGCCACTGCTGCCGCTGGTATGGTGGTGGCGCGCCGGCGGTAACGTGGCCGAGGAAAGAGAGAGAAGGAGGAGTCGGCGTCGGCGTCGGCCTCAACAACACGACAGCAAGAACAACACAGCAACAACAACACAGCAACAACAGTAGAAGCAAAGGAAATTGAAAGAGAAAAAATTGACAAATGATTTAAACAAAGAAAATGGAAGTTTTGATGAAGTGAAAGAGAGAGAAGAAGCAAATGTATTGAAAAAGTGAAAAGGGGAATGAACGGATGAAACAAAAAGAATAACGGTCAAACAAAAAACGCCGTTAAACAAAGCTAATGGACCCATTATCTCATAAATTGGGTCGCCAAAGTTTACAAGGCCGCACGAAATTTCTATGAGGCCTGCTCATATGAAAGTTTGTGTTTATTTTATGTACTATGTACCTTATTGTATTCCCTGTCTTACATAATATTTCTGTCAATTACTGTTCATACGCTTCCCAATTATATCGTTTTATATCTTTAATTATATATCTGTGAAAATTATAACGATTGAAATTAATAATCTACGCAATAATACGAATCAAACAAGATCCCACATCACTATTTTATTCTTATATATTAGTAGTTATTTGTAAGATTCCCTCTAGTTGTGAATAGTTGAAAAAAAAGAAGTAGCATGAACATTAAGGAACAGAAAGAGTACCTTATTTAAGGAAATAATATCTCTTTGTAATCAACAAATAAAAAATGTAACTTTTTAACTTCAAGGATTTTGATAGAATCAAATATAATATGTTGAATTTGTTGCATTAGTGTGTTCCCTTGGGCATACGTTAGAAAAACCGTTGTTTTAGTTACTTTGTAAWGTTTGTGAAAAAATTAGTTAAAAGTTTTTTTGGGTAATAATCCTTTTAAAATTAATACTTTAAAATAAAAAATTTGTTTTTCTCACAAGAAATAAAGGGTGTTTTTTTCGCAATGACAAAGTTTAAAATTTTTCTAGTAAAAAAAAATTCCATTTAAAGTTTTATTTCATATTAAATGGTTTAAAAGGTTTTTAGTAAAATATAATTTTTTTTTAAAAAAAATTCCATTTTAATTTAATAAGTTATCCTTTTTGTGTTGATATGTTTAAAACGTTAAAACATATGCGAGTGTTGAATTCGTTATAGGGGTATGTTCTCTTCATCATAAAATAACCGTTGAGCTTTTTGTAACTTCATCGATCGCAACTGAACTAAATTATTAGATAAGTAAGTTAAGAACTAAGCTAAAGTGATTGAAGATGTTCATGGTACCGTCGATTGTATATGGTATAACCTTTCTCATTTTTACATAGTGTACCTCCATATTTGATAGACTACCATAGAAAATTACTAGATTAGCCCTGTGCAATGCACGATTTATATAGTTTGTTTTTAAAAAGYAAAAATTAAAGAAAACATTACAATTTACGCAACCAAATAAAGTTTATAAGGTTTATATTTGATTAACGTTAAACATTAGGTGACTCTTGGGGTTAGGTTGTGGCTATAAGTTGCACGATAATTCCCGATCAAATGCTCGGTTATAAAATAAATTTTAAGTCATCCAAATTAATACTTGATTTTAAAAAATAAAAGTAGTATTCAATATTTAGAATTAAACCTTATATTTCCAAAGAACATTTAATAACTTATCATCATTATTAATATATATATTTTTTATTATTTAATCATTAAATAAGGGGAGTTGGGAGGGAAATTTGGGAGGGAAAAAAAAGAAAGATGGGATTGCTTTAGTATTAGTATATATACATAGATAGATGTGTAATTGTATTGTACAATCGATTGTATAATAAAATTTGTCAGGCTATTTGTACAATCGGTTGTATAATAAAATTTGTCAGACTATTTGTCAAATTGATTGGAGCTAAGGTGAATTAGATTGATTGGAATCTATAACTAATTACTAAAACAAAACATTGCTGATGTCATCTACTGCTACATGTCACATACTCATAAAAAAATTTCCCTCCAAAACTAATATTGACACCATTTATCTTTTCTTTTTTAAAAAAAAACATTTGTTTTATCTAACTAATATCTAAATCTAAATAATTAATGCTTCTTTCAGGATTTAATGAGATTATTAATGATTTGATTTCAAATTCTTAAATAATAAATGCTTTCATCAAAATTTAATGAGATTATTTTTTTTAAGAAAAATAATTAGATAAGATTATGAGTATTTGCTTTTTTGAGAAAAATAAAAATATATATAATTTGTTTTCTTTATCAAAAATAAAAAACAAAATAAAATGCTCCCGCACGAGGTTAACAGAGATTAATAAGTGCAGTAGTAAAAATTTACTTCATCACTTATTTATTATTTATTTTTTTCTTTTTTCTTTCATATGTTGAAATTTTTAATTCTATCCTAATAATCACTTTTCAAATAATTTTACCATGTTGCCATCAAATTCTATTAAATTTTGGCATATTTCTACATTTTCATTTAATTTACTTGGAAAAGATTTTTCATAATATATACTATATATATATATATATATATAGATATATAAACTCGGATCAAAGTATTTTTTTTTCTATATACCAGCATTTGCATGGAAGCTAAATCTGTGAGGAAACTAAAAATAAAGGTTGGGAAATCAGACCATGCATTGTGCACCTAATTTAAGAAAAAGATTAACACACACATACATGTTTAATTTTTCATGTGTCATTTATGGGCTTGGGATGGGCTAAGCAATTAATGTGAAATCTATAAAACTTATAAAATATAATAAAACATAATTTCCCGTGCGATGCACAGCTACATTGAATTTTTTTGTAAGAGTAAATTAAATATTTTTATTTAATAATTTTATAGATTTAATCTTATTTTTTATAAATATTTTTTTATATGTTGATATAATTTGTAAAATATAGTTGCTGCCTTATAGTTTTTATATATTTAATCTTGTATTAATGATAAGATATGATATAACTGTTATTCCATATATAGTATTTTTTATTTAATTTAATATAATAGATAAATAAAATTTAATATATTTTATTAGCATTATAATGCCATCAGTGCTTTTGGCAGGATTTTTTTTTTAATGAGAGGTTGCCTTATAAACATTAATAACATCAACCGTTTTCTACTTTACTAGTATTTAGATAAGTTTTACCGAAAGGATATATATAAAAAGATATATTATACTCCGCAGTTGTTATTTAATAAATTTATACAAATTTAATTTAAAATAGAGTGACAAGGATATAATTATCATTTTAAAATTAAAATAGAGTGAGATGAGATTATTTTTAATAGTTTTTTTATCTAGATTTTATTTAAAATAGAGTAAGAAAAGATATAATTATTGTTTTTTAGATGGGAACTAGTGGCTTGGCCCGGGCAATGACCCGGGTTGTCATCAATTATAAAGTTGTACATTCTAAATTTCATAAAAWTTAATATTTTGGGATTCTTTGTGTATAAATTTAAAGATGACATGAAACATTATTRGAGAAGATGTCAAATTCAAGAAATGAAATACTTCGTAAGGAGGTAGAAAATGGAACATAACTAAGCATTTAAAGTAAAAAAAAAAAAATTAAAAAAACAATCAACATTGAAAGGTTGTTGATATAAAAGGTGAACATTTGAATCACTAGTAATAATTGGTTGAGTTGGAATTGGTAAGTATGTTTTATAATTAAATAWATAATGACTTGCATATGTGTTCGATTATAATTGATACACGTGACAACACTTGGCGCAATTAGTAAATGAGCCATACGGAGACCGCCATGTAAGCTTTATTAGTATTTAGATTTTGAAGTGTGTCGAATCAACGTATATGCACATGTGGTGCTCTATAATTGCATTGATATCTCGCCTTTTCACACATTAAAAAAAATACATTCTTATGTTTCAAAATAGATTTGTTCAACATACATGAACTTCGATCATATACAGTATAATTTTACCATTACATCAAATGTATACTAATACATCTATACATATATTTAGGGCTGTGGCAGAAATTTCCGATTCCGATTTTCCGATACAATATACGGTTTTTTTTCCGAAAAATAACGGACTTCCGATCCGGTTTTTTTTAATTCGAGAAATACCGGTCGGATATCCGATTTTTTAATTCGGAAACCGGATCGGATCAATGCCGAATTTAAAACCGATATATCCAGGAATTATATGTAAATTGGGCTTGTTAAATCGGAAGATCAGAAAACGAATATCCCGGTTTTAAAATTCGGAATATCCGGTTTTAAATTCGGAAAATCGGATATTGAGGCCAAAATGATTGGATTTTAATTAAATTGACATTAAGTCACGCAATATTAAGTCTCCAAACCGGATTCGATATCCGCTTTTCCGATCCGATTTTTTTTTCGACAATCCGGAAATTCGGAAATCCGGATTATTCGAATCGGAATAGGATAAAAAAAAGATTCCGAAAATTCAGAATCAGAATTTCTTCTCGGTATCCGATTTTGAACAGCCCTATCATATATTACATAAAAAGTTTAAAACCTCCCATACATACAACAAAGATGACACATGGCTTCTATAAAACAGCTCTTTTCACAAATAAACTTTTCCACAATCGACACTCATGTTCCAATAATTTTCCTGATAAATTCAACTTTCAATTTTATAAACATTTGTTTATTAATTTTTTCTAACCTATTTAAATTTCTAACTCATAAACAATTCCATTGTCCTAGTATTATTTTCATTCTCTCCCTTCATCACAATTTTATTAATTTCCATTCGATATATATAGTCACAACAAATATTTTCAACACAATTATATTATATTATACTATTCTTAGTGTTTTTAGAAATGTATTCGAAAGGATTTGTTTTTAGGAAATAACTTGGTGAGGAACTGACCTCATATTTATTTTGATTTTATTTTTGGGGAAAAAGAATTAAAATTAAATTTTTTGTGAAAGACAACAATTCGGCCAATTTTTCTGATGTTGTTAATCGTAAAAAATCACCTAAGATGTGACACATGGAAAACAGCAATTATTTATGCTAAAAAGATACGTGACAATATCCTTAAAACTTCTATTTTAGTCCTATACTCAATTTTTCAGCACGTTGGTCGTTCCTCATTTTACATTTATTTTATTCAAATACTTCCAAAATCATACAAAAATAATGTGCAATTAAAAATACCCCTATGCGTTGCAACGGATCTAAAAACTAGTTATATGGTAAAATTTCAAACTTGTTCTAATTAAATAATTAAAATTTTAAAAGAAGCATTGATTTGGAAAATTTTAAGAATATTAGTAAATATCAAATCTATGTATGTACGGAGTAACAAAATATTCATGGTATTGAACCGGGGAAATCGTCTGGGCCAAAATTCTAGTTTATTTAACTATATATTATAAACATTTTTTTTTTTTTTTTTTTTTTTTTTTTAAAGTATATTAAAACACACACCTAAAAGCGACACATGACATGCATCTCTATATGTTACGCTTCAATTTACGTTGTCACTTCCACGTTAACTGCTATTTTAAATTTCTCTATTTTTATTTTACTAGATCGTTCGGTGCTTAGCATCGATTGATAATAAAGTTTAATTATTTTTAAAATGATGGTAAAGGAAAAATTTGTATTATTGAATATAAATATGAACTATTAGTTTTCTATTTAACATTTCATAATTATCCATTACAAAATAATGAAATATTTACTAAGGGAACTTTTTTTGGAAGTATATGCTGATTATGTTAACTTTAAAATTGGTTGTAGCCAAGTACTCTTCTGTAACATAATTCTCGCAACATTTTGACTTTTCACGTAATTTTGAGGAAAAAATTTAAACCTAATAAACGATCAATTAATCAAAATAATTTCAAAATTTTGATGTGACTGATGCAGTTCTTCAATTTTTTGACAATGGGAGACTAGTGAGACAAATTGAATTGTACTACTCTTGATCACTTTGTGCCTAAACTTGATCAGCCCTGTTTCTATGTTGGATTTCGTTCGTATTGCATGTTGTAATGCGAAATTTATAAATGTAATCACAAAGCTCTTTGTGCAGTGGATTACGCTTGGTTCTACCCAAGCTGGTTTCCTTTGAACCAATAATGGTTTTGTTTTAAGGCGCGGAAGATTATCCATGATATTTCCCATCTTTCGGACATGTGTCTAAATATGGTAGGAAAATCTTCTCCTAGCAGTTGTCTTTATGAAGATTGATATCAAGAAGGCTTATAATATGTCACGTTAGGATTTGCTTGGAAGATATTGCTGGCATGCTTATATGTTTCCTATTATCTTTTTGTTAGGCTTATCATGGTTTTGTGTGTCACTCCCTCCTATTCTTTGAATATCAAGGGCTCTCTTGATGGTTTCTTAAAGGAAAAAGGGTCTGAGCTGGAGATTCCGATGTCCCCTCTGTATTTTGTGTTATGCATGGAATATTTTCCTAGATGTTACATACTCTTTTAGGCTCTAACAGATTCAATAATTTCAACTCGAGTGCAAAGCCCTAAAGTTGAATCACCTCTCTTTGTGGATGACTTGATCATGTTTATGTCATGGAGATAAGGACTCCATTTCTCTTATGCTTCGATGTTTGTCTACTTCACAGCTACTTCTGTCTTGCTGCAAATTCTGGAAAGTCCAACATCTTATTGTTGTAATATTCCTCCTCTGGACAGAAGGGATTCATTCCACTTTTGGTTCACTTTGGATAAATAGCACTTTCAGGTACTGGGTGTCAATGTGAGTACTAAGAAACTGTTTAAGAATGAATTGTCGGTGCTTGTTGATAAGATCACTGCTCAAGTCTCTACTTGGATGCAGTAGATCTCTTCTTATAGTGGCAGTGCCAACTGGTGAATTCAATGTTACTAACCTTGATAATACTGGGCCTCTATCTTTATCATTCTAAGGTGTTTTGCAAGCAAATTGAGGCTATGTTGCAAGAAACTATCTTTGGGATGGGAAGCTTGTGTATTCCCTAGGCCCCTTCGGTGGCATGGATTTCTTTGTCGTGCTAAAAAGGAGGGTGGTCTTGGTGTTCATAATTGTATGGCTTGGAATGTGGCTYCTATTGGCAAGCAGATTTGGAATATTGCTAACAAGAAAGACAATTTATGGCTTAGGTGGATTAACCACATCTAATGAAGCATAGATCTTGGAAGAGGGTYCCTTGTCCTACTTCCTCTATTAAGGTGTGGAAGCAMCTTTGGAAGGTGAAGGAGCTATTGAAACCTGGCTTCTGTGGAGATAAATGGAGGGCTAATRCGAATGGTTACACCATGGCTAGTGGTTATGAGGGACTTATGATTGGATRCGACCTCACTATGCTACTGTTCCTTGGGCTTTTCTGATCTGGAATAGACTTAATATTCCTAAACATCGTTTTATTGGATGGTTGGCTATGTGGGGCAAGTTGAGGACAAAGGATAAACTGTGTAGGTTGAAAGTGCTTGAGGATGCTAGCTGCCCTTTATGTGGTATTGAAGCTGAAACTATGGATCACTTGTTCTTTGCTTTTGATTATAGCCAAAGATGTGTGGCTCTTATGTCTTCTTTCACTGATTTCCATTTTCATACTGCTGATTTGCATGGTTGTGTGACTGGGATTATTGGTTTACATGGGAGATTTAGGAAGCAGGTTTTGGCAAGCTGGCTAATTGGGACTATTTATGTCATCTGGCAGCAAAGGAACAGGGCAATTTGGTCTGCCAATGTTTTGAGACCTGATGTTGGTATGATGCAGCTTAAACATGATTTGTATATTAGATTTTAGTATGCTATGCCTAGGAAAATTAGTCTTGCTAAGAAGAATTGGTGTTTACATATGTTTCTAGGTTAGTGTTTGTTTTTGTTTCGTGTTGTTAGCTTGCTGCTGTGTTGCAGTTTGGCTTTTCGTTTTGGGCTTGGCTCCRGTGTGGAGTTGTTTTGCTTTGTTTCTTGGTTAGTATTGTGAGCAATAAAATTTCTTTMTAKCTRTTTTCAAAAAATAAAATAAAAAAATTCAACTCAATAAACATATCATCTTATTCTTCATTAAGTTAGAATTATTTTGATTAATTTGATCGTTTACTATGTTAAATCTCTTCCTCAAAATACGTGAAAAGTCAAATGTTGCGAGAATTATGTTACGGAGGGAGTACAAAGGATTTGCTTTGCTACACTACCTTTGAGTATGTAGGGAAATCTAAATTCCCACATGGCATGAGAAATAATTCACCATACGTCCATACCTCCTTGATGAGTTAGGGCAAGATTATCACTTGTCGGGTTTGCTCACGAGGTGCGCTTGGTCCGACGAGTCGGTCGGTTCTTCGGCCATGGTTGAGTCAGTGTCTCATGTGGTGTCCGGGAGGAGAGGATTGGTCTTTGGTTTTTGTTAAATTTTTTTTTATCTTTTATCTTTAAGTTAACTAAGGTTAGTATCTTACTAGGCCGAGGGCGTACGCTTATAAAATGATCGAATTTCCAGGGTCACGACTAGGAACTTTCAAAAACCTTGGTCACACTTGGAAAGTGCTAAACCTAGGCTACTAGCTTACTTAATTCCCTAAATTTTATAATCCATCACTATCTGGTTCGTGTGGTTAGCCGACCACGTGGGACTACAGGCTTAGTTGAATTGATATCCGATACTTATCAATTATCACCAACGTCGAATTAATCCATACGCCAATTGGGAATTTTCCAGCGGACACCTTTCGTTATCAACCCAAGTGAATCTTTACTACTTTAAATTAAATAAAAACTATTATATAAAGCAGGCAACAACTAATTTAAGTGTGACAAAGTGTAACAGAAACACCGAGAGCAAAAGATAAACTACTACTTTTCATTTCCGAACGCAAATAATACTCACACCCTTAGCCTTGCTTTAGTTCACTATGGCAAATAATTCCTCATCGGTAACTTGGTATTTCATCGGAAATATTTTCTTTGTTTGAAATTTGCCCTCCGCGTGGAAAAAGATAATTTCCTACGGAAATTAGGGCAAAATCTATCCCACAGGACTCCAAGACCCCTTCAAACTCTGCACACATAGATTCCACTAAACTTTCAACCTTTCAAGACTCTCACATTTTCATCACTATCTCTAGGACTTCCAACCAAGGACACTTTCTATTCTTTAAACATCATAAATTTGAATAAAAAAAAAAAAAGATCAAAAATTATAAAAGAATCCAATAAAAACTTTGGACAAGTGATGTCCAAAAGTTTTGACTTGGATCTTGAAAGATCACAAACCCAACTCAAGCTCCTAGGGAGTCATTGGAGCCAAAGATTATCCCTAGCACTTGAGGAGAGTCGTGCGCTCCAAGACTCCCCTCAGAT
>SNQN01003038.1:0-13617 GCA_008642245.1 Bassia scoparia
TTTTTTTTTTTTTTTTTTTTTTTTTTTTTTTTAATTTTTTTTTTTTTTTTTTTTTTTTTTTTTTTTTTTTTTTTTTTTTTTTTTTTTTTTTTTTTTTTTTTTTTTTTTTTTTTTTTTTTTTTTTTTTTTTTTTTTTTTTTTTTTTTTTTTTTTTTTTTTTTTTTTTTTTTTTTTTTTTTTTTTTTTTTTTTTTTTTTTTCTTTTTTTTTTTTTTTTTTTTTTTTTTTTTTTTTTTTTTTTTTTTTTTTTTTTTTTTTTTTTTTTTTTTTTTTTTTTTTTTTTTTTATTTTTTTTTTTTTTTTTTTTTATTTTTTTTTTTTTTTTTTTTTTTTTTTTTTTTTTTTTTTTTTTTTTTTTTTTTTTTTTTTTTTTTTTTTTTTTTTTTTTTTGTTTTTTTTTTTTTTTTTTTTTTTTTTTTTTTTTTTTTTTTTTTTTTTTTTTTTTTTTTTTTTTTTTTTTTTTTTTTTTTTTTTTTTTTTTTTATTTTTTTTTTTTTTTTTTTTTTTTTTTTTTTTTTTTTTTTTTTTTTTTTTTTTTTTTTTTTTTTTTTTTTTTTTTTTTTTTTTTTTTTTTTTTTTTTTTTTTTTTTTTTTTTTTTTTTTTTTTTTTTTTTTTTTTTTTTTTTTTTTTTTTTTTTTTTTTTTTTTTTTTTTTCTGCTTCAAATCCCTCCCACATTAATGAAAATCATACATGCATACGGACTATTATTTATAATAATGGAATAATGCTCACTCCGCGATCAGCCACTCAGCTCCATTATTATCATCATTGTCATGCCTTCACGCCTTCATGCCATTGGCTCCTCCATCTTCTTCATCAACCACCTACCTCACCTATGTAGTAATGTAGTAAAGTAGTAGTAGTAGTAGTAGTAGTACGTGTATGTTTGTGGTTCGAATGATAGATTCCTCTTTCAATAATTTGAAATGAAATTGATATACCAAGTATATGAATATGATCCACCACATTTCTTGTTCAATTCCATCCCTACTACACATCACATATATATGTTGTACGTACACCCCTTAATTAGTCCTTACCTTCCTCTCCTCTTCCTGTTAGATCCATCCCATTCTATTTTCTTTTTTGTCATTGTCTCATTGTCTTAATATAATAATAATAATAATGGACATGCCATACCTACATGCATCATGTTACAATTATTATTCCAAACTAATTAAACCACATTTTATATATATACAGTGATTATATATACGTTATGTTATCAAACAGCAAGACTAGATTGATCACATCATAAAAGCTTTTAATTTTCAGATTAATATGGACACAACACACAAGTATAGTTAGTTGTATAATAAACTACTCGTATTTATATAGTGATACAAAAAAACACACTATATATATGTGGACATCGCCTATCTATATATACTGTATACATATATAGCTTACTTATGACTAATTAAGTATGCAAAGATAAGTAGAGTAAATAATACAAGCTTGGCACAGTACACATTGAAATAATGGAGATGATTTAATTAATCCGATCCATTTGAGTTTCTAGAATTGAAGGCCATAATTCAAAATTACAAGACATACAGTATATATGTAGGGAAACGCACGAAGTTTCTCAACACAATTATGAACTAAAACAACAAGTATGAGTGATGAATAAATGACGATTGGCGTACCTACAAACTACAAAACCTAACAAAACGTCTCCCATCTCAACGGCCCCCACTATCTAAACTCCCTCTTGGTTTGGTTTCTTCAATATTCTCTACACTATTTAAATAACTTTACAATAACACATTTACATACACTTGATGTGGATTCTATATATGTGGGACATATATATATATATTTAGCCGTATGCATCTTGTTTTTAATAATTGAATTTCAGACCTCACTAGTTAATTACTGTATTTATTAATATTTTCAATTTTCAATTTTCAAATGTTGCGTTATGTTAATAATGTTATAGGAGTATATATGCTACTCCCATAACATAATTACTGTATTAGTATAATAATAATATGAAAGTAATAAGCTAGTAGTTTATGTTAATGTAATTAGATTTTAATATAAAAGGTGATACCGTGATGAAACGGTGTATTAATATTCCGTCGTCCATGTTCAAATCTTGCAGTATTGCATTGGATAACAGCACAGAACATAAGCTAAAGCCACAGTTCAGGGAGCAGTGTTGGTCTCTGTTCCATTTTACGGGCTTATTTTCCCCCTAAAACATGACATGCGCTACCTCATTTTTTTTTTTTACCCCCGGCCGGCTACTTTTTCAAATAATATGAATTAATATCCCCACCTCGAATTCCACCATTCAAATATTATCGTTGCCTTTGTGATTATTAGTCTACTCGATCACCCTATATGCTACATTATAGATGGTAGCCTGGTTTATTATTGATTGATGAGGTAATTCCTACATATACTTTGGTGGAATCGCACCACAGTACAAGCTCACCCATATCCGACACAAATTAATTCATCTAGAAGGGAAAGGGAGGAGAATCGAACTTGTGCCCTTTGTGTCACGTCGATCTGATAACATGTTAATGGATCATCTCAACTAAAAGTTTCAATTGATAGTTGAGGCACAAGAATATAATAATATATACTTTGTCATATACTTTGGTGGCTGGAATCCAATAATGGGAATGTTATTTAGAACAATGTGTTATTGTCAAAGGTACTAATTAATTTAGGAATATAAACATTAAATTCTTGCTTAAAATGGTAAGTATTTATAGATTTATGTTAAAATTGCACAAAAATCGATGTCATAAATGTTTATTTTTTTGAAAACCTTCCTTTTTTGGCTTCATATATGCAGCCTTAAGGGTTGTATATATCATAACCCATTAATTTAAGTCATAATTGGTCTCAACAGCACCATTTTTGGCCCGAGGTGCACGAAACAACACGAACTTAATTTGGTGCACATGACAGCACCAACTTGATTGTCTGGTGCAAAGAGTAGCATAAATGAGGTTGGTGATGAAATTAAATATTCTATTGGAATTTGGCTAAAATAAAATTATTCTAAGACTATGTATTAAAAAATCATTAAAATAAAATCGGAAATGTTTTTATTTTGTCCAAATTATTCCATCACAAACCTCTTGTATGCTACTTCTTGCACTCGACTGTCAAGTTGGTGTTGTCATATACACCTGATCAAGTTAGTATTGTTTTATTTATGCATTTCAACTCAAGTTGGTGCTCTTATAGCTAATTTTGCCTTAATTTAATTCGAGGGGTGCCTAATCAATCCACTAGATTGATTAGTGAAGGTGGTGGATTGATTAATGAAGGAAATCCACTAAAATATGTGAAGGTGGTTAAATCACATCACCCCAAATATCCCCTGAAAAGATTACCCTACCCCTCTACTTAACCTAAATTCTAAGAAATGTCATTGAATTTGCAAATCCAATAGATTGATTAGAAATTTACCAATTTAATGCATACATCTAATACTTGTCGGATTTAATTTTGCAAAACACAAATACGTACATTATGGATGGATGCCACAAGGCAGAACGAAAATGGTGGCCCTAGCTTAGCATATAGGAGTAAGGAGAGGTTGCCATCATGATCTGATCAGAAAGAAAAGTGGAACCATGCCTAACACCCAAATAAATATTCGAGGAAGTACTAATTAATAGGTGCTATTTAGAAATCGCAGTTCCAATAAATTGTCCATAGTTGTCATAAAAACATATTATTACAGTTCTTAAAATTATAGTTATAGTTATATACATGCAAAAAATTATTCTATTGATATGAGTATTATACTTGACATACATATTTATATTTTTGGCGAAGGAAAAAAACACTTACATTTACATATTAGACGATATTATATTTGAGGATTTGACTGGTCCCAAGAATTTAGATTATTGTTTAGAACACTGTTAGCTTGTACTGTCCAACCTAACAATTATTGAAACAAAGTTTCTAAATTAGGAAAATTGGGTAATTTACCACCATAAGTCAATTAATGACAAGGAGATTAGGAAATCCCAAAATGGAAAAAGAAAAACAAAAAGGAATAACAAGAATTACAATGTCGATAGATAAGAACATGAGATTATGCAATATCAAGAATAAGGACTTCACGGGCTAAGGGGTCGGTGGTAGATTTGTCCCACAAGCAGCCATCAAAAGAAAAAAAGGCCAATAATATGACATACATGAGAAACGTTGCATTGCATTACCATTTACACTTAATTAAATTTCAAAAGAATGAAGACTTAATCTTATAACTATTATTTGCCAATTGGAACCCTATGCAAATTAAATCTTAAAAGATTCCCTTTAATTTGCTACCACATTAACTTATTTGCAAATTATAACTATACATATACGATTATACTAACCCACCTCCTTTTTTGAATTTTCATTTTTAACAAAAGAGATTTTTTTTTAATAAAAATAAAAAATAAACGTGGCCTCCTTTTCTTTTTCTCCCACCTTCCATTAAGCCTCTAATTTTGTCATGTCTCCGATCACTTGTCAATGTTGCTAGTCTTCGTTTTCAATTCTTTATTTTGAATTGCAATTCATTCCTTTTCAATTATTTTGCTCTCCATCCCCTCTAGGCTCTAGCTATACTCCACACATATATAAATTAAAGTATGTGGCGCCCAATTTTATTTATTAATTAGTTGTGTATGACAATTCCTCATCAATTTTGAAAATTGTCATTCTAAGTAGATTAATTTCGACTAATTATCAATTCTTTATTTGATTTGATCAATTTATTATATCTACATCGACAATGAAATAAATTTTAAAATATAAAAAGTATTTTATTTTTTTGTCCGGAGTTTTGAATTTGTTTCCTTACATACTTTCAATGAATCATGATTCAACTTTCAACCTATACGATTGTTTATGTAGAAAACAAATAAATGGATTTGAATGAGCTAGGTACGTATTATGCATGTTGATGAAGTTTTATGGAATCACAAGGAATCCGGCTATTTCCATGTCGAATGGTTAATTAGTAGCTAGCTCTCATTAAGTCGATTTAGCATCATCCACCTATATATATCCAATCATCATAATTATTTGTCCTATTTGTAGACTTATAGTTCCTACACGTAATGTGTTAATGAGATTAAACTTTTTTGCATCTAATCAATTTGAATCTAATCATAGGTAATTTAATTTGATTCAGGTGTAAATTTAATCACATCAAAAGACAATGACTTGTGATGATACAATCCATTCAAGATCTTATTGGGTCCATTTGATTTAGGATTTCAAAAGGGAAATTTTTTCTTTTAAAAAAATTGTGTGAATTTATCTTATGATTATTTTCATTCAATTCCTATATTATGTTTTCTTTTATTTTATGATCTAAAGATCAGATGTATGTACATGATTTGATGAGGCCGCTCCTTATACCCTCACACAATGATGATCTAAATGAAGGGGTGTACACTTTTTGCAAGCATATTAGAGAATTCTTTTGTTCCACTATAAATTATCATCATTGCGTTGCTTATTAGATTATGATATTAATTGTTGATCAATGATCAAAGGGAAGATGGCAGGAGGATGTATACATTTATAGTTACTTATGCATGGTGGCCTGGTGGGCGCTTACAGTTACAGTTAATCCTAGTCCTGATCAAAATCTTGCTTGGTCTCTGATTATTTGTCTGCCGGGCACCTTGTTAATCATATTGTCAAATCCTCCTATGACTACATTTAAACTCTAATCATTATAATTACATCTGTTTATAAGAAGATCGACAACATAATTAATGTAAAATGTTTGTTGCTAGAATCAGAATTCCAGCAAGCTACTGCCTTCAATTCGCTAGTTGGACAAATTTTGATTCTGTTCCCGGCCTCTATTTAATTTCAAATTATATTTAACGTGACACTTTGATTTGACTTGTCGATCTCACAAGAACATGGATTATATATGAATATAATGCGGGAAACAGTACATTTAATTTTGAAGTAGTAGGCTGAGATCGATGGTAGATACAATAATGGTACTTGGTAATAATTTTGGTATCGTTTGCTTGTACGGAGTATATAAGATCAAGGCTAGCCATGCATGAGATCTAATAAAAGGATTGCTAATAAGTAATAACCTCATTTAAAAAGTACAGTTTGAGAAAACAGTTAAACACGTTAAGACAGATGATCATAAACCTGCTTAGTAAGCATGCAATATTCATGCAAATATAAGGAAAGGAAAGTAATAATGCAACAGCAAATAAAAGGAAAGCAGTGGTGGTATTTGGTATAATAATGTCCCGGGAATAAAAATGATGAGTATATGCAAATGACATAGTGGCCTGGAAGTGGAACCGGTAAGTGAGGTCCAATTTCCAAAAGAGATTGATGTCTATTTCTGCCTTCATTTTTGTGGGACTTTATTTGCCTCATTCTTTATTTCCATTTATTCATATGCCTCCTACACCGAGGAGTATTAGATAATATAATTAAAATTGAAAATATTAAATGAATATAAACATTAATTATTATATCAATTAACGCGTGATTTTGTCATATATTTTAAAATTTATACGGCATCATTTTAGAATATCTAATATCGTAATTATACTAGCTTAGTCTACTACTATACTAGTGTATAAACTGCCATGCATTTCATTTGCCACTATATATACATATATGATATACAGTGAATTGATCGATGAGCTACATAGATTTGGCTTTTCTTTTCAGAAGAGCTCGTTCGCTTTAAGTTGATGATGCCGAGCTGCGCGGATGCATCGCCAATGAGAGCATGACAGCTGTACGCATTCATGCGCTCCTACACCCCTTTTCTCTTGTCCAAACAATATTTTCAGGGATATTTTACACGTGGGCCGGCCTTTTTCATTTATAGTGGTTGTTTTTGCATTGTTATTTCATTTATATTCAATGAGTTTATCATCACTTCCTTTCATTTAGTCCTCCTTTTCACTGTTCCAATGGTGGGCTCACTACTCCATGCAATTTCGCCAATTACACCTCTACTATATATGTATCCTAATCCCCCCTTGTTTAATACAAGTACGTACGTTCAATTACATCCACCTTTTTTTGAGTTTCAATCTCATCTAAAATAATAATAAGTGAATAACATTTTGTCAATATAAATTACCACATATATACATACACAGAGTGTATGATTTTGAACTCATTCGTGAATCATCATAAGTTAATTCAACTCTATTCATACTGATTACATATAGCAAGGTTGTATTTATCATGAGTTTTGATCCAGCCTGACCTGGTGGTTAAGTTAACTTAAAGCCGATGACTTGTGTACATCAACTAGATAGAATGATAGATCAATTTGCACCAAAAACTTAATTACCTAGCCTATAGGTTGTCATACAATGTATAAATAAATATAAATAGATATATTGGAGTGATATGCATAGTATGATTAATTCTAATACATAGATTGTCATTTAGTCAATGCTCTATAAGCTAGATTAAGCTAATCCTAACACCTTTATTGGGTGGGAAATATTTAAGTTGGCTTTTTATATGTTTATCGCGTTGATAGCCAATCAACAGGGTCCATGAGAGCTATCTTTTGGACCTTATATATACATCAAACACAAAGGCTGAGGAAAGGCATGCAAATTAAAGATAAAGGAAGCCTCAACAAAGAAAATTTTAAAGCCTAAGGAATCAAATTGGAGAATGAATTCTTGTAAAAGCTTGTCTACAAACAGCTCATTCGCTTTTTACTAATCCAAAAGATGTATGTATGTAGATCACCTTGCTTTCATATTATAGCTCACCCTAATGATTTTCTCCTATATATTACTACCATTAAATTAATTGATCAATAGTGTAGTAATCTCACCTTATTAAGTGATCGATATACACGAAGTACAGTAACATAGAATGAATAATATAGACAAAAAACATATTCCCTCCGTTACGTATTACTTTAAACAATTGAACTCGGGGGATTTTCTAGGCAAAATTTGTTAATTGTAAATAAGGGTATATGATTAGAATAAAGTAAGAGAAAGAAAAGGAATAAAGTAATGGATGGGTATAAGATTAGGAAAAAGTAAGAGAGAGGAAATGAATAAAATAATGAGTTGGTGTAAGATTAGGAAAATGTAAGAGAGAGAAAAGTATTGGAAAAGTGAATAAAGTAGAAAAAAAAGTTACTAAAAATGGAAAAGAGGGAATTGTTTCAAATAATATGTAACAACCATTTATGGAAACTGTTTCAAGTAATACGTAACAGAGGGAGTAGATCATATAGAACATCTGTTTGTGTATTATTGACTAGCTCGATAGGATCAAGTGATCGACAACTTAATTGGTAAATTTCAATCAATTCAATAATTTATTTAAAATACTTACGTTGTAAATACTATTTAGTTCAACATACATGCAATGAATTATTACTAGAAAATTAGTAGAACTTAAAGCGTTTAATTTGATGGATCAAGTTGAAAACACTTTCTTAAAGAAGTGTAAGTATGGTTTCAAATCTTACAATGTTCTTTTGTTGGTGATTGGTAGAGCTACTACATATATGGCTAGCTATGCCATTTGAGTTTATGGTGGTTATCAATTTGCAACGGCCACCTTAATGTTTCTATACACTCAAACGAACCATCTAATCATTACCTAATCTAACGAATATGCGACAATATCTCGACAACTTACTTGTTTGTTAATCAAATGCTACCCTCTTCTACCACATCTTATTTGCTTGTAAAATTCTAATTATCGATATTTTTATATGTAAGTTCCACCATATTGATAGCACACTAGTAATAGAGCATTAAACTAATAATTTTAATGAATGAATTATGGTCACCACAATTGACGACGATGTTGCACGGTACGGTTGCACCCATACTACTATATATTGTAAGTTAGTATATTAGAGTATTGAGCTATATATGTACATGTAATTTAACTCATCGATCTTTTAATTAGCAGGTGCTTATTTACAAGACAGGAAAAACAAACCTTTTCATTATGTTGAGATGAAATCAAGCCTTTTGTTGGTACATTGTACTAATTAATCTTTTGTTAAGATCAGAGCACACACAGTAATCAATAATCAGTAATCAGTAATCACTCTCTAGTTGTTTGTGCGTGCATAATATATATAAACCTTGGGTTGCTTTCTAATTCTACTACATATTAGTGAACACATTGACAATTATGAAATAAATGCCCCAACTTTGTGTTTTATTGCCCTACTTTTCTATGCTTATAGGGCCCAACCAATGATGCAAATTGCGCTCCTTAATGCAACCTTTCCGTTAATTTGTTCAACTTATATGTAATCCTAATGTATGTTTGACATACACATACATACTACTGTTATATTATAGAATAAATTTAATAATAAAGTTTTTTTTATGGCAAAAAGAGTAGGCATAATTTTATATTTCAAGGAAGAAATAAAAGGCAATGAGTACAAACCACTTTCTTGTATTGTCTTCTCATTTTCATTAAATAGTAGTAGCTTCCTTTTTTGATTAATTTTTTGACACACTTTAATTTGAGGGTGGAAATTGAAAAAAAGATGATAAACATTTGCTAGATAAAGCTAGTTTGATGGTAAAAGGTGTGCACATATATATGTAAACAATTAATAAGGAAATGACAATTCGAGTATGTACAAATCCCTTTCTAATATTGTCTATTCATGTTTTTTAATCAATATGTTAATTAGTTTGCTCATTTTAATAACATTGTACGACGTATTTTCTACGGAGTAATAGATTATACTTAATTAGACCAATTCAATGAGTACTAAATTAAAAATAAGTCGAGAAGACGGAATATACATGAGGAGAGAAAAATATATAGAAATTAAAAGATTTACCATAAGTCATAGAAAGTACTAAAGTGCTGGTGATTCAAATCCTCAATCTCCATGTCCTTGTACTTTGCTGGTATTTAAATGCACATGCATAAGTGAGTGCATGTATGTATGTAGAGTTTACGAAGTGAAAGACAATGTCAGAGTCAAATTGTTGTAAACCGGTAAAGTTGGTCAAGTACATGTGTTTCCCCTTTAACTCTTTTAGATGGTTCTAATAATATAATAATAATAAAATGATATTAATATAATAATAATTAATATCCAAATGGCCGTTCTTTGTCTAATAGTATAGAAGTAATACAGTATGTTTGTAAACTGATAGATAATGGTTGAATAATAATTAAACAGTAACTGCATGCATATAGAGTAGTTATTGATAATTGAACTCGATTACTACTGGATTTGAATAAACTATAAACGACAATTCAACTACTCACTTTAGAATGTATCATGTATTCATGTATGTACTACTCACATCGTAATACTTGCCAGTCAAACTAAGAATCTAGCTTACTACAGTAATTAATTACTAGTAGTAATACTTGTACATAATTAAGTACATCGTATCAAATGACATGCACATGATCTATCCAAGATGTTGCCAGCATAATTAATTACATTATTAATGGAATAACCATGTATAAGCTTTATCTTTATTGAATCAATATCAGCTCTCGATCGTTCTATATTTTAAGAAAGGCTGGCTTGGGTAGGTTAATATTAACAAGGCATGCAATTAAAAGGGACAAGTTAACCTCCCTATTCCCTAATGATAGGCTAATGCAGTAAATTAAAGGGAAATGGAGAATGAAGAAGAAAAAAGATAAATAGAGAAATGATACTCCGTAATTTGTAGGGGGGATGGAGAATAGAAAGGCGCACGTGTGGAAGAGAGAGATTAGGAAATAATGACAGTGATGAGTGAATATATAAATAAACGAATGTAGTTGGTATAATATTCATCATACGGAGTATATAGGAAATGAAATGGTATACCGTATACGCCTATACGGAGAATTGAATAGAGATAGAGTTTGTAAAACTTGGGATGCCTTTTTCCTTTGCATTCCGTGTGGGCGCCTTGGGGGTTCCGTTCATCGAAATCCGAGCCAACCACAGCCATTTCATTTTCATTCGCTCATCACCTGCCTTTTCTATGCATCTTTGATCCTTTCACAATTAATAATCCTTTTTATTTTTGCGACTAACAGTAGTACTTCGCATTCATCTCTCTTTTTTTTAAATTAAAAAAAAATAAAATAAATTTCTGCACGCTCTGATAAAAAAGAATGAAGACAGGTAAGCTGGGTAGCCGATCAAGTGTACAGCGTATATATATGGGGAGAATGAAGAGGGTTTGGGGAATCCAATGCTGTAACTTTTACAACAGTAGGCAGTAGTGTAGTACTATTACTACTTTACGTCAAATTCATTCATTCATTTCATTCAATCTATCTATATCTATCTTATCACATGCACTGTGCACTGTGCACGTGCACGGTGCACTATTCTATTTTTATTATGAGATAGAAAGAATGATATTAGCAGTAGAAAATGACCACATCAGTAGATTACTTGCTGGGCTTGTTTGGGTTGTTGAACTGTTAAGTTGTGTATGTTTTGGGTTACCTTAGATTCCTACACCATCATCACTCTCTTATGCTCACTGTTCCCTACTTTCCCATCTTGTTTTTATCACTTATTACTTATTCGCTAATTTAATTCCCTACTTTCCTGTCCACTTATTTACTTAGTACTTCCTTCTCTCCATTATTCTAACCTCGACTTAATCACAACATACACCACACGCACCTAACAAATTAAAGGACACTTGTATATATATGTAGAGGACACTTGAAAACAAAAGTCATACAGAAAGCAAGGAAGGAAAGAATGAAAACAAAAGGCTCAAAGTAATTCAACATATTAGGAGGTAGATAGCAAGATATAACTATATAAGTACTTGTATATATATGTGAGTCAAAAAATGGCAGCACCTTTCAATAAAGATGCATGTAGAAATAAAATAAATGGGGTGTTGCAAGCGATCACACAATATAAGGGCCCTTGTTTTTTGGCATGCTTATGACTAGACTCCACTATAAGCAAGAGCAGTAATTATCTCATCTGAAACAAGATTCAATATTTATTTTCAGCAGCAGAAAAAGAAGACAACAAGAGGGAATTTACAGAGTAGCATAATCGAATAAAGTTCCCTTCTACGTACTCACAATTCACTATATATCCAGCTAGCTAGTACTACCGCTAGCCTTCCTTATCAGCTTCCGTTTTATTTTTTAAAAATATATATATATAAAAAAAAAAGCAAAGGAATGGTCCATTTATGTATGTTAATCTGTCATTCAGCTTTCTGGTTTGCATGAATAACAACTAATGACAAGCTAATAAGGGCCGGGTAAGAAAAACAAGTGGAAGTGTGGTATCTACTATCTACTATCTACTATCTACTATCTACTATCTACTATCTAGTATATAATGTAATGGAGCACAATGCAACTATAATATCGATCCTGATAGTTGATATATGAATGCCTGAATGGGGCATGGCATTATGTGTCTCTACTGCCCAGTGGCCATCACCTCTTCTGCTTTTGAAGCACTGACAAAATCATACCTGGTCTGTCACTCTGTCTTAGCAGGGGGTATGGGTATCCCCTTCTATATATGAACATTATCTCTTTAAATAATATTAAATTAAATACCTTATATTAATCAGGTGGCCCCATTACACTAATTCAGTATGTATGTATATAAATACCACAGTACAATATAATAGTTATTAGGACTAGCTATAGCTAGAATGCACTACAGTATGTATATTAATTAATCAGATCAGATACTTATATATAGCACCTACAAACAGGGCAGTTAAGTAATCAGAAGAATGGATGATTAATCCAAGTGACCACCATATTTTACCAACATACAAGCTAATCACATGATCAGGAGTCCGGTCAAATCTTGGTCATACTACATACTATACATATGCAAACTGCAAAGTATATTAATTATCTAATTAATCAATATTATATTTTATTTTATTGATTTGATTGGTGCAGATGATATCATAATGTAGCATTATCCTGCAGATGTCCATCATGATGAGTGTTATGTTTGTGGAAGCAGTAGGCGACATTATATATTGTTATTGAGGGGATCAATAATSTATCATTAACTTGGTTGTGCTGATTAAGCTATCTTGACTGATTGCATTGTTCAAAATAATTTGAATGTATACAGTAATAATTTATCATTTCTCATAAAATGGAATGCAAGGAGATTATACAGTGGCCTGCTGGTCAAACCGGTATGCATGACTGACCATATAATTGGTCAAGCAGGGTAATTTAATATAAAGCAAGGAGATTAAACTAACCTGACAGGCACAGAGTAAAATGATTACTAATAACCTTAATTAGGAGGTAAAGATCCTGATGTCATGTCAGTTGGGTTTACCGTTTAGGGATAAAATCAGTTTAATTATATTCATGATTAAACAAACAAACAAACTTAGCTTCAATAATCATAATATTAACATACACGAGACAATCAATCAATGATTAAATAGATTTGTTATCACATTCTCTATTCACTTGTTTAAGGCTGACTGCTGGACCCCCTAAATCCCAAGGCAATTCATCAATTGCCCCACTAATTTGATAGAAGTTTGGGCTGAATACTTGTATTAACCATCTGCACCAGCCCATTCAATTGGATTCAACTCATACTATTGTCTASWKTAYSAYYRKTYSAYRARWMCAWT
>SNQN01003038.1:19060-29315 GCA_008642245.1 Bassia scoparia
CCAATCAATTTTCGGAAAAATTGCCGAAATTTTTACCATGGGTTCATACGATAATCGATGGTCCGGAAGATTTGGGGGCCAAATGAGCCCATACGGGGACTTTTGAGCCCGTTAACGAAAAAACGAGAAAACGTCGAAACGCTCGTAGGACAGTATGCTTAGTATTTGGGCACAAAACTGTTGAATAGTCATTTTCATGGCCGTGAAGGCGTGACGGAAATTCCGGGAAGTTCGAGCCGGTCGCCGAGATGTCGTTTCTTGGCCGAAAAACGGGTTATACATCACCGAAATGAGGTCTCGGACAATTTTCGGAAAAATTGCCGAAATTTTACCATGGGTTCATACGATAAATACGATGGGTCCGAGGAAGATTTGGGGGCCAAATGAGCCCATACGGGGGACTTTTGAGCCCGTTAACGAAAAAACGAGAAAAGTCGAAACGCTCGTAGAGGATATGCTTAGTATTGGGCACAAAACTGTTGTTGAATAGTCATTTCTCATGGCCGTGAAGGCGTGACGGAAAATCCGGCAAGTTCGAGCCGGGTCGCCGAGATGTCGTTTCCATGGCCGAAAAACGTGGGTTATACAGCACCGAAATGAGGTCTCTGGACAATTTTCCTAAAAATTGCCGAAATTTTTACCATGGGTTCATACGATTATATGATCGGTCCGAGAAAGAATTTGGGGGCAACTGAGCCCATACGGGGGACTTTAGAACCCGTTAAAGAAAAAATGAGAAAACCTCGAAACGTACGTAGGAAGCAGTACGCTATGTATTTGAGAAAACAACTGTTGGAATAGTCATTTCACATGGCGTGACGGTGTGACAGAAATTCCGGACTAATTTGAGTCGAGTCGCCGAGATGTCGTTCATTGGCCGAAAAACGTGGGTTATACATCACCGAAATGAGGTCTCCGAATAATTTTCGGAAAAATTGCAAAATTTATACCATGGGTTCATACAATAATATGATGGGTCCGAGGAAGATTTGGGGGCAAAATGAGCCCATACGGGGGACTTTTGAGCCCGTTAAAGAAAAAARGAGAAAAKYTCAAAACGCTCGTAGGAGGCAGTATGCTTAGTAATTGGGCACAAAACTATTGGAATAGTCATTTCTCATGGCCGTGAAGGCGTGAAGGAAATTCCGGATAAATTGGAGCCGGGTCGCCGAGATGTCGTTCCCTAGCCAAAAACATGGGTTCTACATCACCGAAATGAGGTCTCCGGACAATTTTCAGTAAAATTCCCGAAATTTTTACCATGGGTTCATACGATAATATGATGGGTCTGAGTAAGATTAAGGGGCCAAATGAGCCCATACGGGGGACTTTTGTGCCCGTCAAAGAAAAAACGAGAAAACGTCAAAACGCTCGTAGGAAGCAGTTTGCTTAGTATTTGGGCACAAKACTGTTGAAATAGTCATTTCTCATAGCCGTGAAGGCGTGCCAGAAATTCCGGACAAATTCGAGCCGAGTCGCCGAGATGTCGTTCCATGGCCGAATAACGTGGGTTATACATCACCGAAATGAGGTCTCAGGACAATTTTCGGAAAAATTGCTGAAATTTTCACCATGGGTTCTTACGATTATATGATGGGTCCGAGAAAGAATTTGGGGCCAATTGAGCCCATACGGGGGACTTTTGAGCCCGATTAAAAAAAATGAGAAAAAAATCGAAACGCTCGTAGGAGGCAGTATGCTTAGTCATTGGGCACAAAACTTTTGGAATAGTCATTTCTCATGGTCGTGAAGGCGTGACGGAAATTCCGGATAAATTGGAGCCGGCTCGCCGAGATGTCATTCCCTGGCCAAAAACAGGGGTTCTACATCACCGAAATGAGGTCTCCAGACAATTTTTTTGAAAAATTCCCGAAATTTTTACCATGGGTTCATACGATAATATGATTGGTGTGAGTAAGATTAAGGGGCCAAATGAGCCCGTACGGGGGACTTTTGAGRCCGTCAAAGAAAAAACGAGAAAACGTCGAAATGCTCGTAGGAAGCAGTATGCTTAGTATTTGGGCARAAAACTGTTGAAATAGTCATTTCTCATGGCCGTGAAGGCGTGATAGAAATTCCGTACAAATTCCGAGCCGGATCGCTGAGATGTCGTTCCATGGCCGAAAAACGTGGGTTACATCGCCGAAATGAGGTCTCCGGACAATTTTCGGAAAAATTGCTTAAAATTTTACCATGGCTTCATACGATAATATGATGGGTCCGAGGAACATTTTTTGGCGCAAATGAGCCAATAAGGGGGACTTTTGAGCCCGTTAAAGAAAAAACGAGAAGACGTCGAAACGCTCGTAGGAGGCAGTATGCTTAGTATTTGGGCACAAAACTGTTGGAATAGTCATTTATCATGGCCGTGAAGGCGTGACAGTATTTCCGGACAAATTCGAGCCATGTCGCCGAGAAGTCGTTTCCTGGCCGAAAAACGTGGGTTACACATCACCGAAATGAGGTCTCTGGACAATATTTGGAAAAAATTGCAAAATTTTTTACCATGGATTCATAGAATAATATGATGGTTCCGAGGATCATATGGGGGCCAAATGAGCCCATACTGAGGACTTTTGAGCCCGTCAAAGAAAAAACGAAAAAACGTCAAAACGCTCGTAGGAGGTAGTATGCTTAGTATTTGGGCACAAAAATGTTGGAATAGTCATTTCTCATGGCCTTGAAGGCGTGACAGAAATTCCGGACAGTTTCGAGCCGCGTCACCGAGATGTCGTTCCTTGCCGAAAAACGTGGGTTATACATCACCAAAACGAGGTCTCCAGACAATTTTCGGAAAAATTGCAGAAATTTTTACCATGGGTTCATACGATAATATGATGGGTCCGAGAAAGAATTTGGGGCCAACTGAGCCCATACGGGGGACTTTTGAGTCCGTTAAAGAAAAAATGAGAAAACGTCGAAACTCCCGTAAGAGGCAGTACGCTTAGTATCTGGGAAAATAACTGTTGGAATAGTCATTTCTCATGGCCGTGACGGCGTGACAGAAATTCCGGACTAATTTGAGTCGGGTCGCCGAGATGTCGTTCCTTGGTCGAAAAACGTGGGTTATACATCAACGAAATGAGGTCTCCGGACAATTTTCGGAAAAATTGCCGAAATTTTTACCATGCGTTCATACGATAATATGATGGGTCCGAGGAAGATTAGGGGGCAAAATGATCCCATACGGGGGACTTTTGAGCCCGTTAAAAAAAATGAGAAAAAATCGAAACGCTCGTAGGAAGCAGTATGCTTAGTAATTGGGCACAAAACTATTGGAATAGTCATTTCTCATGGCCGTGAAGGCGTGAAGGAAATTGCGAATAAATTGGAGTCGGTTCGCCGAGATGTCGTTCCTTGGTCGAAAAACGTGGGTTCTACATCACCGAAATATAGTCTCCGGAAAATATTCGGAAAAATTGCCGAAATTTTTACCATGCGTTAATATGATAATATGATGGGTCCGAGGAAGATTAGGGGGCAAAATGAGCCCATACGGGGGACTTTTGAGCCCGTTTAAGAAAAAATGAGAAAAAATCGAAACGCTCGTAGGAAGCAGTATGCTTAGTAATTATGCACAAAACTATTGGAATAGTCATTTCTCATGGCCGTGAAGACGTGAAGGAAATTCCGAATAAATTGGAGCCGGGTCGCCGAGATGTCGTTCCCTGGCCGAAAAAAGTGGGTTCTACATCACCGAAATAAGGTCTCCAGACAATTTTCAGAAAAATTCCCGAAATTTTTACCATGGGTTCATACGATAATATGATGGGTCTGAGTAAGATTAAGGGGCCAAATGAGCCCATACTGGGGACTTTTGAGCCCGTTAAAGAAAAAACGAGAAGATGTCGAAACACTGGTATTAGGCAGTATGCTTAGTATTTGGGCAAAAAACTGTTGGAATAGTCATTTCTCATGACCGTGAATGCGTGATAGAAATTCCGTACAAATTCGAGTCGGGTCGCCGAGATGTCGTTCTCTGGCCGAAAAACGTGGGTTACATCACCGAAATGAGGTCTTCGGACAATTTTTGGAAAAATTGCCGAATATTTTACCATGGCTTCATACGATAATATGATGGGTCCGAGGAACATTTTTTGGCGCAAATGAGCCAATACGGGGGACTTTTGAGCCCGTTAAAGAAAAACCGAGAACACGTCGAAACGCTCGTAGGAGGTAGTATGCTTAGTATTTGGACACAAAACTGTTGGAATAGTCATTTCTCATGGCCGTGAAGGCGTGACAGTATTTCCAGACAAATTCGAGCCAGGTCGCTGAGAAGTCGTTTCCTGGCCGAAACACGTGGGTTAGACATCACCGAAATGAGGTCTCCGGACAATTTTTGGAAAAAATTGCCAAATTTTTTACCATGGGTTCATAGAATAATACGATGGGTCCGAGGATCATTTGTGGGCCAAATGAGCCCATACTGGGGACTTTTGAGCCCGTCAAAGAAAAAACGAGAAAGGGTCAAAACGCTCGTTGGAGGCAGTATGCTTAGTATTTGGGCACAAAACTGTTGGAATAGTCATTTCTCATGGCCGTGAAGGCGTGACAAAAATTCCAGACAATTTCGAGTCGAGTTGCCGAGATGTCGTTTCCTGGCCGAAAAACGTGGGTTACATCACCGAACTGAGGTCTCAGGACAATATTTAGAAAAATTGCTGAAATTTTTACCATGGGTTCATACGATATTATGATGGGTCCGAGGAATATTTTCGGAGGCAAATGAGCCCATACAGGGGACTTTTGAGCCCGTTAAAGAAAAAACGAGAAGACGTCGAAACGCTCGTAGGAAGCAACATGCTTAGTATTTGGTCATAAAACTCGAGAAGTCGTTTCCGAAAAAATTCGAGGCAGGTCGTCGAGAAGTCGTTTCCTGGCCGAAAAACGTGGGTTAAACATCACCGAAATGAGGTCTCCGGATAATTTTTACTGAAAATTGTTAAATTTATTACCATGGGTTCATACGATAATACGATGGGTCCGAGGAACATTTGGGGGCCAAATGAGCCCATACTCGGGACTTTTGAGCCCATCAAAGAAAAAACGAGAAAACGTCGAAACGCTCGTAATAGGCAGGATGCTTTGTATTTGGGAAAAAAACTGTTGGAATAGTCATTTCTCATGGCCGTGAATGCGTGCCCGAAATTCCGGACAACTTCGAGCTGGTTCGCCGAGATGTCGTTCCCTTGCCGAAAAACGTGGGTTATACATCACCGAAATGAGGTCTCTGGATAATTTTCTGAAAAATTGCCGAAATTGTTACCTCTAGATCATACGAAAATATGATGGGTCCGAGGAAGATTTGGGGGCCAAATGAGCCTATATGGGGGACTTTTAAGCCCGTTAAAGAAATAATGAGAAAACGTCGAAACGCTCGTAGGAGGCAGTATGCTTAGTATTTGGGGACAAAACTGTTAGTTTAGTCATTTCTCGTAGCCGTGAAGGCATGACAGAAATTTCGAACGAATTCGAACCGCGTCGCCGAGATGTCGTTCCCTGGGCCGAAAAACGTGTGTTATCCATCACCGAAATGAGGTCTCCTGACAATTTTCGGTATAACTTCCAAAATTTTTACCATTGGTTCATACGATAATATGATGGGTACGAGGTAGATTTGGGGGCAAATGAGCCCATACGAGGGACTTTTGAGCCCGTTAAAGAAAAAACGGGAAAAAATCGAAACGCTCGTAGGAGGCAATATGCTTAGTAATTTGGCACAAAACTATTGGAATAGTCATTTCTAATGGGCGTGAAGGCGTGATGGAAATTCCGGACAAAGTGGAGCCGGGTCGCCGAGATGTCGTTCCCTGGCCGAAAAACGTTGGTTCTACATCACCGAAATGAGGTCTCCAGACAATTTTCAGAAAAATTCCCGAAATTTTTTCCATGGGTTCATACGATAATATGATGGGTCTGAGTAAGATTCAGGGGCCAAATGAGCCCATACTGGGGACTTTTGAGCCCGTCAAACAAAAACGAGAAAACGTCGAAACGCTCGTAGGAGGCAGTATGCTTAGTATTTGGGTACAAAACTGTTGGAATAGTCATTTCTCATGGCCGTGAAGGCGTGATAGAATTTCCGGTCAAATTCGAGCCGGGTCGCCGATATGTCGTTCCCTGGCCGAAAAACGTGGGTTACATCACCGAAGTGAGGTCTCCGGACAATTTTCTGAAAAATTGCCAAAATTTTTACCATGGGTTCATACGATAATATGATGGGTCCGAGGAACATTTTTGGGGGCAAATGAGCCCATAGGGGGGACATTTGTTCCCGTTAAAGAAAACACGAGAAGACGTCGAGACGCTCGTAGGAGGTAGTATGCTTAGTATTTGGGCACAATACTGTTGGAATAGTCATTTCTCATGGCCGTGATGGCGTGACAGTATTTCCGGATAAATTCGAGTCAGGTCGCAGAGAAGTCGTTTCCGGGCCGAAAAACGTGGGCTAGACTTCACAGAAATGAGGTCTCCTGAAAATTTTAGGAAAAAATTTGCAATTTTTTTATCATGGGTTAATAAAATAATACGATGGGTACGAGGAACAATTGGGGGCCAAATGAGCTGATACTGGGGACTTTTGAGCCCGTCAAAGAAAACACGAGAAAACGTCGAGACGCTCATAGGAGGCAGTACGCTTAGTATTTGGGCAAAAAACTGTAGGAATAGTCATTTCTCATGGCCGTGACGACGTGACAGAAATTCCGGACTAATTTGAGCCGGGTCGCCGAGATGTCGTTCCCTGGCCAAAAAAGTGGGTTATACATCACCGAAATGAGGTCTCCAGACAATTTTCGGAAAAATTGCCGAAGATATTACCATGGGTTCATACGATAATATGATGGGTCTGAGTAAGCTTTGGGGGCCAAATGAGCCCATACGAGGGACTTTTGAGCCCGTTAAAGAAAAAAACGAGAAAAAATCGAAACGCTCGTAGGTGGCAATATGCTTAGTAATTGGGCACAAAACTATTGGAATAGTCATTTCTCATGACCGTGAAGGCATGAAGGTAATTCCGGACAATATGGAGCCGAGTCGCCGAGATGTCGTTCCCTGGCCGAAAAACGTGGTTCTACATCACCGAAATGAGGTCTCCAGACAATTTTCAGAAAAATTGCCGAAATTTTTACCATGGGCTCATACGATAATATGATGGGTCTGAGTAAGATTAAAGGGCCAAATGAGCCCATACGAGGGACTTTTGAGCCCGTCAAAGAAAAAATGAGAAAAGTCGAAATGCTCGTAGGTGGCAGTATGCTTTGTATTTGAGCACAAAACTGTTGGAATTGTCATTTCTCATGGCCGTGAAGTCGTGACAGAAATTCTGGACAAATTCGTGTCGGGTCACTAAGTTGTCATTTTTGGCCGAAAAACGTGGGTTATACATCACCGAAATGAGGTCTCCGGACAATTTTCGGAATAATTGCCGAAAATTGTACTGAGGGTATATACAATAATATGATGGGTTCAAGGAAGATTTGGGGGCCAAATGAACCCATACGTGGGACTTTTGAGCCCGTCAAAGAAAAACGAGAAAACGTCGAAACGCTCTTAGGAGGCAGTATGCTTAGTATTTGGGCACAAAACTGTTGGAATAGTCATTTTTTATGGCCGTGAATGCGTGCCCGAAATTCCGGACAAATTCGAGCAGGGTCGTTGAGATGTCGTTCCCTGGCCGAAAAACGTGGGTTACATCACCGAAATGAGGTCTCCGGACAATTTTCGGAAAAATTGCCGAAAATTTTTCCATGGGTTCATACGATAATATGATGGGTCCGAGGAACATTTTTGGTGGGCAAATGAGCCTATACGAGGGACTTTTGAGCCCGGTAAAGAAAAAATGAGAAGACGTCGAAACGCTCGTAGGAGGCAGTATGCTTAGTATTTGGACACCAAACTGTTGGAATAGTCATTTCTCATGGCCTTGAAGGCGTGACAAAAATTTCGGACAAATTCGAGCTGGGTCGCCGAAATATCGTTCCCTGGCCGAACAATTTGGGTTATATATCACCGAAATAAGGTCTGCGGAGAATTTTCAGAAAAATTCCCGAAAATTTTACCATGGGTTCATACGATAATATGATGGGTCGTAGGAAGATTTGGAGGCCAAATGAGCCAATACGGGGGACTTTTGATCCCGTCAAACAAAAAACGAGAAAATTCGAAACGCTCGCAGGAGGCAATATGCTTATTAGTATTTGGGCACAAAACTGTTGGAATAGTCATTTCTCATGGTCGTATGGTCTCGTTTGGTCCTCAAATCTTCCATGGACAGATCACATTATCATACGAACCCATGGTAAAAATTTCGGCGATTTTTCCGAAAACTATCCCGACACCTCATTTCGGTAATGTATAATCCATGGTTTTCGGCCAAAAAACCATGTCTCGGTGAACCAGCTCTATTTTTTCCAGAATTTCCGTCACACCTTTTGGGTCATGAGAAATTACTATTCCGACAGTTTCGTACCCAAATACTAAGTGTGCTACCTTCTACGACCGTTTCGACAATTTCTCGTTTTTCCTTTGACGGACTCAAAACTGCCACGTATGGACTCGTTTTGGGCCTCAAATCTTCCCTGGACTCATCATATTATTATATGAATGCATGGTAAGAAATTTTGTAATTTTTTCAAAAAATTGCCCGGTGACCTTATGTCGGTGATGTATAATCCTTGGTTTTCGGCCAAAAAACCATGTCTCGGTGACCTGACTCAATTTGGTCCAGTCTTTCCGTCACACCTTTTGGGTCATGTGAAATTACTATTCCGACAATTTCGGACCCAAATACTAAACGTGCTACCTCTTCCGATTGTTTCCACGTTTTCTCATTTTTCCTTTGACGGACTCAAAAGTGCCCTGTATGGACTCGTTTGGGGCTCAAATCTTCTCTGGACCCATCATATTACCATGTGAACCCTTGGTAAAAAATTCAGAAATTTTTCCGAAATTGTCCGGAGTCCTCATTTTTGTGATTAATAATCCACGTTTTTTAGCCAAAAAATGATATCTCGGCGAGTCGTCTCGATTTTTTTCGAAATTTCTGCCGCACCTTCACGATCATGAAAAATGACTATTCCAACAGTTTTGTACCCAAATATTAAGCATACTGCCTAAGGGCGGCAAATGGGTCGTGTCGTGTCGAATTCGTGTTCGTGTCGAATATTTTTCGTGTCGAAATATCCCAACCCTAACCCAACCTGATTTTTTTCAGGTCAGGTTTTTCGAACCTAACCCGACCTGACTTCTTTCCAGGTTGACCCGATGACCCATTTGACCTGATTTTTTAAGCTTCGAAAATATAATTGTAAAAATCGGGTTAAGTTGACCCGAATATGACCTGGTTTTTTGGGTCAACCTTAGCTTATTGTGACATGAATGTTTTTTAGCTACCAATATTAATACTTAATAATACAAACTTACAAAGTACTTAAGTACACACCACAAACCATCATAGTCTTTGTCTGTTAGGCTATTACAAGTCATCAAAAGCATTGTCCGAATGGCTATTACAAACGATAAAAAAACAAAGATTGACCTAAAATTTTGACCCATATAAATTTTTTGAATTTTTTGTGTCGGGTCGTGTCGGTTTCGTGTCAAAAATTTTAACCTGAACCTAACCCATTTTTTCGTGTCGTGTTCGTGTCGACCCATTTTTCGCTTTCGTGTCGGAAAATTCAGACCTAACCCGCTTTTTTCGTGTCGGATTCGTGTCGTGTCAGCTTTTGCCCCCCTTAATACTGCCCCTTACGAGTGTTTCGACGTTTTCTCGTTTTTTCTTTAACAGACTCAAAAGTCCCCCGCATGGACTCATTTGGCCCTCAAATTTCTTTGGACCCATCGTATTATCATCTGAACCCATGGTAAATTTAAGCAATTTTCCCGAAATTGTCCAGAGACCTCTTTTCAGTGATGTATAATCCACGTTTTTCGGCCAAAAAATGACATCTCGACGACCTGTCTCGAATTTGTCCGAAATTTCTGTCACACCTTCTAGGTCTTGAGAAATTACTATTTCAACAGTTTCGAACCCAAATACTAAGCGTGCTACCTCCTACGACTGTTTCGATGTTTTCTCGTTTTTCCTTTGACGGACTCAAAAGTGCCCCGTATGGGCTCATTTGGGCCTCAATTTTCTTTGGGCCTTTCATACTATCATATGAACCCATGGTAAAAATTTCGGCAATTTTTCRGTAAATTGTCCYGCGACCCCTTTTKAGTGAAATAATCCACGTTTTTRMGSCKAAAA